>OZ014532.1:123333414-123603335 GCA_963966105.1 Volucella zonaria | reverse complement strand
ATTCTTCACTGATCAGTACATGTGTTCTGAAAAAAAAGTTAATGGTTCTATTCAAGCAAGAAGTTTTGAACGATAAGGGCTGGAAATTGTGTAAGTAATAGAATTTATGACAGGACTAGGTAAACGATGGAATTCGAGAAGCCACTGACCCTCGAACAAGCGATGTAGAGTTGGCCATGGTCAAAGCAATGAGTTCAAAAGACTACCGACCGTCTTTAGCGTGTTGACGGTCATGGCGAAGCAGAGTGCGACGGGGTATTGTGGTCGTTTGAACTAGAAAGCAAAGTTAGAAGGAATCAGCAGAAGTCGCGAGATGGAAACATCCTATCCGCGGCCACATCCGTTTAAGATTCTGACTTCATTAGCGTCAAAATTCATAAATTATCCCGGCATTCTACACAGCGGTCAAACTACTGAATACATAGTTTTAAATTTTTATTTACATTTGCACATCGATTACCCAAAAACGGTTTAATTAGATTTTAATTCGTTGCAAAGTGCTAGCCATCAAACAAATTTGAAGGTATCACCCCAAATGATTAATATTAGCAGATTTATTTACCCTTACAAAATCTAATTACAACCTAACATAGCAAAGATTATTGAAACCGAAGATACTCGTACACCAGTGAGCATTGAAAACAAAGACTGGTTTTGTTGTCTTTCTCCTTTGTTTCTCTTTTGAGTGAGCGGGCACATACATGTACATACGTATGCATATGAAGATTGATGTTTATGTTTTCGCTAGCTCGGCAACTACATCTCTCTGGTTCGCCAGATGTAGTAATTCAAATTTTTAAAATATACTTGTTCTGAAAAGTTTTTTAACTGAAGTCCGGCTCTATTCCACCGGTGGCTATGAAATATACCGCAGTTTGTAAATTGAACAATGGACTATAGAAGAGTGAAAACCTCGTTAGAATCGATTCAGTAGTTTTGTTGTGGTACTCGGACAAACAAACAATCAGGTAAGCACAAAAATTTCAAAAAACAAATTCACTTAGGTGCAGACACATCCATACGACATAACCCAATAGGTTTTTTTAAAAATATCTTTAATGTGCAGACACGACTTCATTACAATTTTGATTATACATATTAAGCACGACTTGATATACCTATCACTTAATACAGAGCTATCTAACAGCATTCCGGAACAATTTTACTGTGACTTTCAAAACACAGACTCTGTAAACGACCAAGTAATGTTTTATAGCTGTATGAGAACAATATCCCCCTAAAAGCAATAGTACACACTTCCAAGTCCCCCCACAATGGTTTACCCCTAACATTACAAAACTCATAGTCCAACGCGACACTGCCTATCGGAAGTGGAGGAGACTTCGTATCGATCAATTTCGAAATGAATATCGTTCATTGCGCAGCAAAGTTGTTTCGAAAATCAGACCTGCCTCGTCTACCTCGGGAAATTCTACGAATATGTGGAAGAAGCTTCGCGATCTAGGCATAGGTAAGAAAAATATCGTAGTCCCCACTGATGATAACTGTGACCAGTTGAACTTGCATTTCATTTCCTTGCAGCCCTGATCGTCTAGAACCAAAGACTCCACCGAAGTAAATTTTATAGAAGCACTCCTCTCGGTAAAATCCAAAGCTACTGGTTTCGACAGCCTAAATCAAAAATTTATAAAACTGCTTCTGCCTTATATACTTCCTCACATTACTCACATCTTTAATAGGATATTCACTACTTCTACTTTCCCTCCGAAAGGAAAGAGTAAAAATAGTTCCGGTCCCTAAGAAAGGAATGAGGAATACAGTTGAATACAGGCCAAACGCTATTCTGCCCCACTTGTCAAAGGCTTTTGAAAAGTTAGCACTAAAACAAATTCGTTCCTACTTAAATAACAAAGAGCTCCAATATAAACATCAGTAGCTGCAACACTGCGCTGATATTAATATTTAGTAGACGAGATTCGTAACGCAGTGTAAATGAATCATCCGTTGCTCTTTTCATTGCACGACTTCTCAAAGGCAGTTGACACAGTCAACCATGCAGTAAGCTTAAAAACTGTTCCGCTTTTCCTCTCTGTCCCTAGCTCCTATCAGGTCTTATTTAAACGGAAAAAAAACAATGTGCTAGCATTGGTGAAATAATTTGAGCGTGCAGAGTGGAGTGCCACAGCGATCTATCCTTAGACCTACTCTTTTCTACGTGAACAACATGCCAAACATTGTTAAGTACTGCTTAAGGAAGATCTTGCTAGAGTTCATGACTGATCAATTAAACATGACCTTCGACTTAATGCTGACAAGCCGAAAGTACTCTTAATACACCGAAGAACTTCCGATCTCTCAGGCCTTCAGCCTGTCATATAAATCAAATTTCCATATAGTCTGCTGTTTCCGCTAAAAACCTTGGTGTGACTTTCAATTCAAATCTTTCTTGGGATACTCACATTAATATCATCGGCAAGACTTACAGTGAACATCGTGCTCTATGGTTCACTCAACATCTTCCACCAACAAATACTAAATCAATCTTAGCAAAAACTCTTCTTTTACCAATTTTATTACACTGATGCGAGATCTTTTGCAAGCCCGACCACAACTTAACATTGTCTTCAACAATATCGCGAGATTCATTTTTAATATCAGGCCATCTTTATGAGTACGCCAGTGAAATGTTATCACCTTATTACTCTACCCATATGATGCACGGGGAAGCTGTACAGCCAAGTTTTGTTCATTTCGCGTAACAGGGACTCCCTCAGACTGACAGCTTCAACCTACCACTTGAAAATTGGGGTGGAAAACAAGCACACTGGACGAGAATCCACAATAAAACCAGGAGCAGCAAACACGATGGCTGCGGAGGTTACTCAAACAGTACCTAGGACTTGTGACGCATCTACGGTACGGAAAACGTTAACAAACCGCCGGCCACCAGTATACCGGTGGAACCAAGAGATAGAAGAGCTACGCAGCAAGTGCCATAGAGCTGGAAGAACCCTCCCACTAGGTGCAATATAAAAATAGGCGTAGGGACCGTAAATTAGCCATTCGGAGAAGCAAAAACAACAGCTTTAAAGAACTCTGCGAGGAAGCAGATATTAATCCCTGGGGTACCGCCTACAGGACGGTCATTGCAAAACGAAGGGGCTCTAGAGCACCCCCACCTTCATGCCCTTTGCAGATGCAAAAAATAGTGTCGGGATTATTTCCACCGCAAGCATCAACAGAGCATATAGAACCACCGCAGGAAGTAGGTGAGATCCCACCAGTTACGCAATCGGAACTTCTGGATGTATGCAAACGATTTAGCAATAATAAATCAGCTGGATTGGACGGCATACCAAATAAGGTTCTTAAGCTAGCCATCTAAATAAACACAGAAGCATTCGTAGAAATGCATAACAAGTGTTTAACAGAAGGGGTTTTTCCAGATCAATATGGGAAAAGCAACGTCTTGTGCTGTTGCCCAAAGGGAATAAACAACCAGATGAGCCCTCATCATACCGTCCCATATGCTTACTAGACACGATGGCTAAAATACTGGAGCGAATAATATGCAACCGTCTGGAGGTGTCAATTGATGAAGCCGGAGGACTCTCAAACCAGTAGTATGGATTTAGAAAGGCTCGCTCTACAGTAGATGCTATTCGGAAGGTAACTACAACCCTAGAAGAAGCCATTCAGGGCAGAAGATGGAGAGGTGGTACCAAAAAATACGGCGCTGTATTAACGTGGGACATCAAAAATGTGTCCAACTCTGCAAACTGGGGGCTTACACTACACTCTCTTAGGTCAATGATGGTGCCATGGTTTTTAATAAAAATTATGCTAAGTTACTTCGACAATCGGTTTCAAATCTACGATACCGACGATGGAGTAAGGCAGTACCACATAACTGGCGGAGTTCCACAAGGATCGGTACTAGGACCTCTCTTATTGAACATTATGTACGACAGGGTTCTAAGACTTGGAATCCCGATTGAGGCTAAACTCATAGGCTTTGCATGTGATATAGCAATCGTTGTGGCGGCGAAACACTTGGAAAAATAGAAGACATTGACAATGAAAGTTAGACGGTGGATGGCAACAGTTGGGTTAGAGCTGGCAGAACATAAAACGGAAGCAGTTCTGGTAACCAATTGCAAGGAAAGAGAAACAATCACCATCAGGGTGGGCGATCACGATCAAAACCGGATATCAGATCGTATGATGATCGATGCTAGGCTAACTTACAAGGAACACCTTGAAAGAACTTGCGACAAAGCCGCAAAGGTCAGCGCTGCCTTATCCAGAATAATGACAAACATAGGACCCAGACAACAAATGAGACTAGGTGGTGTCAAGGGTGGTGCAGTCAATCACAATGTACGCGGCACCAATATGGGCGAAAGCATTGAAAATTAAGTCATACGCCAGAAAGACTAACTCTGTCACCAGACTATGTCCTCTGGGAGTTTGCCGTGTATATCGGATAGTGTCAGATGATGCTATACTATATATGGTATGTCATTGCGGGAATGCTACCACCAGATATACTGGCTACTGAGCTATAAAGAACCTACGATGCCAAAATTCGGTAACTCGGAGTTTCACTCAAAGATATCAAGCTGGGAGAAAACCAGCGCAGCACAAGTGCGTGACAAGAGAGATGGAACCAGTCCATAAAGGGGAGATGGACCTACCGACTTATACCCGTTATTCGTAAATGGGTAGAACGTAATTACGCACATGACTGCTTTCAATCATATCTATACAGGTTTGGTCTGAAGGAATCTCTCTTCTGTTTAAACTGTGGAACGACAAGGGAGGATGCATAACACGTATTTTTCCAGTGCCCAAACTTCAGAACAGAGCGCAGAGAATTAGAGGAGAAAATTGGAGAGATACCAACTTTTGAAAACATCGTAAACCATGTGCTAACATCAAGTATAATATGGGATGCGGTGAAACAGGCTGCGGAAAAGATAATAAAGGAACTTCGGCGGTTGGAAAGAGTCAGAGAGAGCACTAATGAAAATCAAATCCAGACGGCATCTCTAATGCAACAAAGTCCAGTAAAAACTGTACACAATGTCGAACCAGCAAACGGAGAAAGAAGGGCATAAAGTGCTTGCCGGCCCCGCGAAGTAGTACTTAACGGCAGTTCCGAGGGGAGAGTGGTAGAAGAGTGCAGGAAGAATACGAGTACTTGGTGTTTGCGAATCGTGTGTGCTGATACTCCGGGCTATTAGTATTTTTTGAAGATTGCCACATCCTTGGACGCAACCAAAAAAACAAACAAAAAAAAATACCTAAAAATAATAGATAGACTTACAACTCTTTCGAACATACTCTTTGTTACCAGCTTTTAACTGGTAACATTGATTCTCCTGATCTTTTGCAACTCATCTCATTGAACGTTAACCAATAGAAAATTAGATCTGTTTCACTTTTCCGTGTTAATCCTCACCGAACGAATTATAGTTAAAATGAACCCATGACGAGAATCCTACGTGAAGTCTATCTACTCTATTCTTTCCCTTGTTTATAAGTTATCGGCTTATACAAAGCATGGGAAACTATCCGGCGTTGACCTGGGCATCAATCAAAGTGGTCAGCTACGGCTACGCGATGAGAATGAACTTTACAGAGAGTAACGAAAGAGTGCCACTCCCGAAGAAAGCTAAGAAAAAACAACAGAGTCGCATATTCAACTGCAGTTTGCTTGCTCAGGTTAAATGGAAGCCCTTCAAACCTAAACCCGAATCAGTCTCCAGGGTATTTTCTCGTCAAACCTAAACCCAAATCAGTCTCCAGGGTATTTTCTCGTCACGATTTCTGTTACACAAAAATCCACCATAAAGCAGGTGTTGATGCCTATTATTCCAATGACAATAATTACTTAAAACCACAATCGCCTACAAAATTAAATACCACAACTATATTGTCAATCAAGTAATCGTTAGTCAAATAGATACTTAAGCAAGTCTGGGGAACTACACAACTTGTTATTGACCTCGTCAGTGTGGGCAATAAAAATGATTCAAGATTCCGCGTCAAAATTATTTGCACTAAATCTCAGTCATGCTTCCTCAATATAAAAAAAAAAGTGACTCATATCTGCCGATAATCAACACTCAAAAACGCCCGTTTTTTATTCCTCAAATCATTTCACCAATTACACTTAAATCGTCCTCATCTAAAAGATAATATCACCCTTGGTACGAGCACACATTACTGATGATAAACAAAATTGTCATTGCCAAAAAGGGCGCCATATCTTCTTCAAACAAAACGAAAAGCAATACTTCCAATGTCCCTGTTTGAGATCTATACGCACTATCGCCATCTATTGTAAACATCGTAATTACAAAATTAAAACAAATATCAAACACAACTGCGATTTGTGGACTATAAGCGTATCTGAAATTTAGTCCAAAATACGTGAGTAGATAGAGATAATTTCAAACTCGCCCACAAAGCCATATTCGTTGGTTAAATAGAAGAGAGCCAAGTCGTAAAGTTAGTAGATACCATTTCTCCTTCTTAGATAAGATTTGAGTATTTTTAAACAAAAAAATGATAAATGATAGTACAATATTAGGAATTCTAAAAATTTGTATAAACACCAAAACATTCGAAAGATACAACTCGTAGATAGCCTTTATGTACGTACTTACCGGAAAAAAAATAGTCGGACAATATAATCCAGTACCAATCCAGGAACTCAATTTTTCAGTAGTTGCCGGCTAAGTTCTGAAATATTCAATATTTTGCACTCGAAGTGCTCACGGATACGTTGATATAATGATAAACTTATACCCTCTTAGATACGTCTACAAATACGGCACTTTCTTATATCTTATCACTTCACTATTACGTTATAATCACTTGGGGTATCTTTTTTTTTACTTTTCAATATTTACTCAACTTTTTTTTTTATTAAATTAGTCACAGGCACGTAGATAAAAAGATACGCAGGTAAAAATGTTAGAAAAAAAAAATCTGCAACGGAAAAATAAACGCACAGATACTTGTATTAGTATTCGCATTCACATTCGCATTCGTACTCATGCTCATAGACGGATTCTTAGTCGCACTCATATAGTAGTTGTGCTCCTAGTTTTGAAGTCGTACTCGCATGAATACTCAGAGAATTGTTGTTGTTGTGGTTGGATTTGCTTGGTTTTTTTTTTTCTTTTTTTGTACTTCTATTTTTGTATCTCAAAACAAGTAGAACAACAAACGGTATTTGTAGCAAAATCGGTAACAAAATCAAAACGAGTTATTTCTGAGATCGAGATGGAGGCACTGTTGATAGACACAACCTAATGCGACCAACCAACTGACTGATCGGCAACTAGTATCGGGGTATACGATCGCACTTCATAGATGCACTCACAGTTAATGTTCAGTTGTGTACAAGCAGATTGATATAGAAAATCGAAGAATCGATCAAAACAAATGCTCGTCTGATCGGCAAACTGAGTCAAGATGAAGTCTTTGGTCCCTGGTCTTTGGGCTTTGAGTTGTTTGCAGATCGTTTATAGATTTTTCTGAAAATACCTTAATGCATACAGAATTGTATGTATATACATACATAGAATAAGCTACAGATATCGAGATGGTCATTCCAAATTTGGGCTTGAACCTTGGTACGATGCAATCTAGAACTTGCGAAAAGACTGTGAACGTGTGCGTTTATTAATACGAGTAGGTAAGAGGTTCTAGTGGATCTACATCTATAAAGTGGAAGATAAAACCAGATTGGAGGAAATTTACTCTAAAGATCTTCGACAGGAGATGACATTTTATGTGCCGGTAACGGATGGCGTACTCGTACACAAATCATTTTGTCAACTTGTGGATTTACCATTGAAGATTTAGTGCTTATGTGAGTAATCGAATTCCACCTCAGGCTATCAGAGTTCATTCAACCCTGTATTGCTGGAGAAAAATTCGTAACTCTTACAATCCGTAGATTATAACTTTTATCTTTAAATTGACGATTAATAATTTGCACAGATTCAACCGCCTCAAGTAAGTCCTTTGTGGTCCAAAAGAATGGCCAGGCAAAATTTGACTTTTTTTTTACGAGTCTGATATTAAAGACAAGATCAAAGTTGGCTTGAATCGGCTCTTACGAATCCCGTTTGCTAATTTCGAATTTTATGGGGAAAAAAATAAATTACGGAATACTATAAGACCAAGGTTAACTGAAGTGATTAATCAGCGGAATAAGTTTGACAATGTTTAAACTTGTTAACATTCGATAAAATTTGTCAATTTTTTGTTTACATAAATACGAGTAAGTATCGAATTCAACTTTGACAGCGAAAACATTTGTAAGCAATTCGATATGGCAAAAAATATCGCCGAAATATGTTATTTGGTTGAAATACTCATATGCTTAGATAGCAATATTCGTACAATCTCGAAAAACATACAATCGAACCTTGTAATGAGATTGGCCCTTCACCCGGTTAAAGGAGCTCATTGCAAGACGTTCTCATTTCGTTTATTCGTTTTGCTTTGTTTTTGGTATTAGTATAGGAGTTTTCGGTGTAATACAATTCGGTTAAGCTTGTCCAAAAACCTGAAGGCAGGCACCATGCCACTTCCCAAATTGTATCCCTGTAGAGCACTCCTCTCTGTTTCTATTCGTGGACAGAGAAAATGCAGACGGTTGGGTTACTGTCTCACGAGTTACAGCCCACAGTGCCAGTTAATTCATAAGAAATGGTACCTTCGTAGAATCAGAAAGGAAGCTTAATAACCTGACCATGAGATAGGAGCAGTGTATAAAATGAGTCTTACGTCTTGGTAGACTTAACTGTTCCCTTAAATAGTCACCAATACGACATGCAAGCAATTATACAACGAATTAGCCGTTTTCTCGGATTTTCTTGCAGGGCAGAAACCAGATGGTCGATTCTATCCATCTATGCCGAAAAGATAAGAACCACTTGAAACATTGTTAGAAGAGAGAAACTGATACATAAAATCCGCGAAAACCTTGCCAGGCTATTAGAAAAATTCATTTTCCAATTGGCACCACGTTTAGCTCTTACTCTTGTAAAGTCTCAAATGGGAACACCAGACCGTTCTTTGATGGCTTGTCCGACATCTTTGATATCAAGTTCAAAAATGCTATCAAATTCCAACCCCACCGGCTGCATCTGAGCTCTCATACCCATAATCTTTGTCCTTCAGTCGTACGAATTTTATCCACTTTACCTATCTATTTATCTCTGCTCTCTGGATTTAATAGTATATGCTCCTATTACTATGCTTACACATGGATGGCCTAGTGTGTAGCTTGCGACTTATTCCTTCAGCTACGAGGCCGATTCTTAGAAAATTTAGTTCAAAACTGCTTCTACTACTCTATTTCTCCGTTTCACCCTTATCTTCGCAGATAAGTCGTATTTCCTATTGAACTGCATTGGGATCATATCTCTCAAATATATTCGTAAGTTCCATAGTTAAGATTACGTTCTGAGTATTTCGGTACGGAATCGGAGAGTGTAATTGAAAGGGGTAAGACGACTGATATCAGTCTTCCGTTTAGCATTTAAAAGTCCATAGTCTAGGCTACCTACATTTTGAGCACCTAGGGCAGGGCCAAGCCATGCACACTTAGTGGCTTAGAAAATAGGCAATAATCAATTTAATACATTTCATCTGAGAATAAGAACGATTAAGACTAGTCTATCTGATCCTTTTCAATTTACTGGGTTCATCGAGTTTGAAAATTTAGATCAATTCTGACTTTCGGATCACAGTGTCATGTTATCAACTTCTTACCGGTTCTAGCTTATTTCAGAATATAAACTTAAGATCGTATGTCTGTGGGAAACATTTCGGAAACTATCTTGTCAAAGTCCGTCGCATTCTTCAAAGGTCAGAATTTGTCAAAATTCGTTCACCGATATAAATTTTGGACACTTCGATTTTAAATATATTTTTCTTTCTTTTCCTGCTAGTCACTATACCGAAAAATCTGCCCAAATTTAATGCAACTTTATACTTGTAGTGAAAAAGCTGTACACTACAATACTCCAAAAAGTTAAACGAACAGATCTTTTGGTATACTTTTTACAGATTAGAACAAGCATATGTCTTTAATTTTTTGAAGTAAATTTGCACCAGGCCTTAACTACAACAGCTAACATAAAACCGTCATTCCACAATACACACAATTTTTTACACAAATTCATGTTCGCAAAACAAAAGAACAGAACTTCCTCCCTATGCCTAGTTATGCCTATTCGCAGCACTTTGTTACTGTAAATGAGCGTATGTGCGTCCTAATGAACTTACTTTCGCTACATGACTTCAAGCCCTATAAACCTAAATTTCAGCCAAAAGTATTTTTACTCGGTCTTTGACCGACAAAAGAGTAATACGGAGCCTAAATCCAAAACAAACCCAACAAACTATGTTCGTTTTGGATTTAAAAATAAACATTGCTCGGCAAAATACGGTTGACAGTGCTCAATAAAACGCGGGACATGGGTATTTAGTTACAAACGGCGCAAAACGCACAACATACGGACGGGGCAACGAAGTATCTGTAAGCAGTGCACGCATTCATTAGACACTTGGTCGACCCGACCGAGCTAATCACTCAGACGTTGCCGACACTCAGTAATCACTCAGTCAGCAATGCAAGCTTGATAAGTGCTAATTAGCGTGCAAAATACGAACTGCAGTGGAATACACCAACCACTACCCTACGCACATTTACAGTTAACAAGAAATAAACAAAGACAATGGTTACAGGGGAAGACGGAGACTTAGATTTAAATTCGAGGAAAATTCCTGATCTGAAAGAACGCCTCTAGTTTTTTGTTTTTATCAGCCATCCAAACTACATATTCAATTCTCTATCACCAGACCAATGACACTCGTTTGACGTTTGTTGCCGTTTCTTTCGTCACAAACACTCACAACCAGTTTTGAATTTTTAAAATTAAAATCTCCGCCGATTAGGCCAAACATACATAGAGCACTATCAGCAACAGAGAAAGTGAAATAGAATGCCAAAAGCAACCATAGATATTCGTGAATCGAATTACACTCTGAGAATTGATGTAGAAGCACCGAAAGCATACACAAACACGACACGATAATGATGTTAGGACGGCGATTTCTCTAATCACTGGCAAACAGACGACGATCGCGTATCTCTTACAATCGGATTGAACTTTTAGAATGGAATGAAATTAAACTACACTTTGACAACTCGTATCTTTTTGATTTTCGCTTCAACAAATTTTGTCTTTTCTGCGCGCAACACAACTATAATACTAACTGGCGTACCCGGCGTATGGCAAACAACTAACTCAGTTCGAGTGCTACCAGTAGGTAGACACGAACACGGAATGAATTATGTTGTTTCAATTGGTTCGGTTGTGTTGCTGGAGTTTGACTGGCTGAGTGGAGTGGAAATACTCTCAACATGTTGCTTATGAGAAGTATTATTTAATTATGTGGAGTGAAGCAACAAGTGGATGAAGATTTTTATAACGGCGGCGGCTTGAGTTTTGAGTGGAAACTAAAGTTGCGATTTGGGTTGAAAGTGCACTTCTCAATTTTGTTTTTTCATAAAATTTTGTTGTTAAATATTACAATTAATTTACAGATAAAATTCGTTGATGGAAGAAAATTCGTATAAGCTGAATCGACTGATAAAAATTTAAAAATGAAATCCTTAACCTTTTCCAAATAGAGAAGATTTCTGAAAACCATCAGCACCGATATTGTTACCAATCAAAGTGGAAGCAAAAATTTATCTCCCGTTTAAAAGATAGCAAAACAAAGTGTTCAAAGTGCAAATAAATATAGAAAACCCATTCATTTTGTAAATTAAGAAAAAACTCTATCTCAATAAATTAAAATCTGTGTAAGTTTTTAGCTCCTAAGCTACTTTTAAGCAAAGAAAAACTTCCATTCCTATAAATGCTCAAAAGAAGAATATCCCACACCTCTCCAGAATACCCAGGACACGAAAAACGCCACCAAAACCTGAGTAAAATCGAACCAAAACTCGCTATGGAATCTTCTTCTGGTTTGAGTGTTGAGAGAATGCAAGAAATTCTTCTTGAAAACAACATAAAATGGTTGGCCTCAAAGGCAGACCTCCAAATTTTCTGCAATCAAATTTCAGCCTTTAGTGTGCGGCAAAACGAACTCGAACGAAAAGTTATCTATCTGGAAGAATATAATAAACGACTCGAGAGCCAGCTTAACCGAATTCTACAGAAGAACAATAAAACAAATCTTGGACGCGTAGTTCGCCTACCTATTGAAGATCATACTGACATGAGCGAAAAAGCAAAGACCATTTGCGCCAGTTTGGTTGACTCAACTCCGAACCAAGTCGTTGAGTCTGCGTATGGGATACATAGCCGTGACGCAAACAAATCAACAATAATTCTTGAAATGAGATCCAGAGAGTCTGCTTGGAACGTAATGAAGAATGCTTTCAAATTGAAGGATACCAAAATGAGCATCCAAAAGGACCTACCCTTTAACGTAAGACAACGTCGGACAAAAATGATTCCCATCATAAAGGTGTTTCGTCAAAAGACGCATCAGTAAAGATTTCTTTACGGGATGATCACCTGCATATTGCCAAGAAGTCTTTACTTGAGATTCTACGCTTGGGTTTAGGTTTGGTGGAAAAAATGCGTTTGAGGTTATTAAATCTATTTATGGAGACATTTCAATAAATTAAATATTTTTTTTAATGAAATTAAAAATACAAACAAACGAAAACACATTTCACAAAACCTCAAATCTGACAGATAATGTCAATCGCAGCAGTGGTGCCAAATTTAATACAATGCCAATAGACGAAAAATCATCTCTGGGACTACCCACAAGCTCTAAGGCGGTTGTACACGACGCTTGATGTGACCCAGTCTACCAGAACGCTTGAAAAATTTTAGTGTATAACAAAATAAGAATTTTAGGCCACAAGGTGTCACAAAATTAATCACCCTATGGGAAGATGGTATAATTTTTGTAAGCGGCGTCGTACGTCAATCATATTTGACATTTGTGAACTAGACAGCTGCAGTGTACAAACAGACAAGCAATGGAGCGCCATATTCTGTAAGAGAGTGGATAATCGGTCGGTAGTGTTAGCGCAGCGTGAATTTCGACGTCGATTTCCTAATCGTGTCGCCCCAACTGGGCAAACATTCCGCCGCTTTGCTACTCGAATCGAACAGTTGCGTGTGAATTACTGTAAAGCTATCCTCAATCTCAACAACGAAGATGTGTCGAAAATCGTCATGAGCGACGAGGCGCATTTCCATTTAAGCGATTACGTCAATAAGCAAAATCTTCGTTCCTGGGGCACTGTGTGGTGCGGCGTTCACGCGGGAGGAGTGATTAGACCATATTTTTTTGAGGACACCATCGGCAATACGGCCACTGTTACTGGCGAACGCTACAGCGCTATGATAAACGACTTCTTACTGCCGGGATTAGATGAGCGAGACTTGGTGAACATGTGGTTTCAACAACCGCACACACAGCACGAGCCACAATGGATATTGTGAAGGAAGCCTTTCCTGGTCGTGTAGTCTCCCGTTTTGGCGATTTGGCATGGCCAGCAAGATCACCCGATTTAACCATCCCAGACTTCTTTCTTTGGGGCTACTTGAAGTCGCGGGTTTATGCCAACAAGCCTCAGACTATCGCAGCCCTTAAGGACAATATTCGACATGAATGCGAACAGTTATCGCCGGAAATCTTGCGGAAATCATGGAAAATGCGATAAAACGGGAACAAATGTGTATCAACACTTGCGGCAGCCACTTGATGGATATCATATTTTTCACTTAACAAAAACAATTGTTAAGGTCCAAGCGAAGATTTCCATCACTCAAAATCATTTTTTTTTATTTTGTAAAAAAGTAAATCAAAAACAAAATTGGATGATTAATTTTGCGGCTGCTTGAACAATGTATCAGGTCTAAAAATCAAAATAAATTTTGTAACATTTTTTAGTTATGTTAAAAGTTTCGATATTTTTGTATTATTCGAATAAAGAATTTAATTTAAGAATATATGGTATTCTCGAATTGTGAACTAATCTGGTCTCCTGCTGTAAAAACTTCGCTTTTTGGAAGAGTGTTAAATAAACATTGTTGAATACGCCTAATCTTATTTATGTGTCACTTCTGTCATTTCTAAAATTCTCAGTCTTCAACGGCCTTTTGTGTTGTCAAGTCGTTTTTTTTTTGTTAATTCAAATAAACCAAGTTACTTTTGTTGAAAAACTTTTCTTTTATTTTCTAACACATTATCAGCAACGAACTGTTGCAACATCTGCTGAAAAGGCTTTACTTAACCAAGATGGACAAAAGTATTAATTTACATAAATTTAATGGAACAGATTACTCGCTCTGGAAGTTTCAAGTTTTAATTTATCTACGTGCTCGATGAATCCCGAAAACCAACGGAGCAATTGACCCATGCTGCATGGATTCAGAAAGACAAGAAAGCGCAACTGGTAATCACTTCTTTAATCAATTTAAATTTTTGGTAACAAATGATTCTGCAGCTAAGCTGTGGACTAAACTTTCTTCCATCTATGAGCAGAGATCTGGAATATCACTCAGCACACTTCAACAGAAGTTCTATGAATACCAAAAATCGGAAGACGACAACATGGCCAGCCACTTATCGGCTACATATCAAATGGCAAAGCAGCTCGAGGAACTGGGTGCTCCAATGGCAGAATTAGCCATCATAACAAAAATCTTCTGTAGTCTTCCATCACAGTTCAAGCATTTTAGATCAGCGTGGCATTCTGTGGCCCAACCGGAACAAACACTTCAAAACTTGACACAGCGTTTGATGAAAGAGTAGATACTTCTTATGGAAAAACCAAATGATTCTTCTACAGACCAGGCCTTGATTCATCGCAACAACAAAAAGATATCCGTAGCAGATAAGAAGAAGAATTTTACTTGTGGTTTTTGCAAGAAGCGCAGGCATTGGTGGAAAGAATGCCGCACTCTGACTCAGGAGCATCGAGCCACATGTGTTTCCAACGGAAAGCCTTTAGTAGTTTCCGAGCTGTTGGTGAGCTTCAATATGTTTGTTTAGGAAACATGGAAACGGTGTATGCAGAAGGAACCGGTGATATGAAAATTAAATCCGATGTCTCAGGTAAGGTGCAGTTTCACACACTAATGGATGTACTTTTTGTTCCCAGTATTGCATTCAATTTATTCTGCGTAATCTCAGCTGATATGCAAGATGCTACTACGAGTTTCAAGAATGGTCGTGCGGACGTTAAAGGAAACGGACAGACTCTTCTAGTTGGACAACGATGTGAATCTTCTCGGCTGTATAAACTTTGTCTGAATATTGTCCCACCGAATGTTGCAAATGTTTCTGTAAGTTCCAGCAAGGGATGTGCTATGGAAAAATCTCGTCGACAATGTTTCGTGGAAGGTGAAAAATCAAGAAAGAAAGAACCAGGTGAGTTGGCTCATGCAGATCTCTGTGGACCGAAGCAGATCCCTTCCTTTGGAGGTTCCAAATATTTTCTGCTCATCAAAAATGATTTTTCAAAATACACGCAAGTCCATTTCCTATAAGAGAAATCGGATACTGCATCAAAGTTTGACCAATTCCTAACGAAAGCACTCGCCAGCTCCATCACTGTGAAAGCAGTTAGAACAGACAATGGTTCAGAGTTTGTATGAGGAGCGTTCAAATCTATTTTGGCAAAGCACCGTGTTCATCATAGAATTCAACAACTTATACTCCGGAACAAAACGGCTTTATAGGGGGGCAAAACCGCACAATAAAGGAAACTGCGCTTTCGATGCTTTATGATTGTGGTGCCCCATAGTCACTTTGTGCAGAGGTTGTAAATACAGCTGTGCAGATCCGTAATATTTGTTCCGTTCGATCCAACAATTGGGAATCGCCTTTAGAGTTGTGGAAGAATGAAGCTCCCAGCTACAAATCTCTTATAACTTTCGGATGCAGTGCATTTTATCATATTCCAAAAGAGCTTTCGTAGGCTACAATCACGAAACAAAAGGCTATAGACTGTATAATGGACCCGAAATATTAATTGCTCGCGACGACCGGTTCAACGAGGACAAATCATTTTTTGAATCTACAAAAACCAAGTTAAATGAATCATCAAGTATGTGTGTACTATCTTTCAACATTTTTGAATCCAAGTCTTCGCAAAATCCTCAACATAACCATCCTAGCGAAGATCAAGTGGAGTATTTTGGTGCCGAAGTTGAATTTCCTATGGATGATCCTCTAGAAGTTACCTCTGAAGATATTACTAACTCAATCGAAAAGACTGATACAGACAAGCGTTACCCGTTGAGGAATAGAATCACCACTAATATGTGTGCTTTAGCTGCAACCGAAGGAAGTCCAACTTATGATGAGGCTATACCAGGCAATGAAAAATCTCAATGGCTACGGGCTATGACTGAAGAGTTGGAATCACTCCGAGAATCGGAAACGTGCGCAGTACTCGAACGTCAAACATGGATGAAGCCAATAAATGAATTCTCAAAAGGAAGATAGATGCCAATGGTTTACCAAGTCGCTGCAAGGCAAGGCTTGTTGTACAAGGATGGTTTCAGAAACCTGGCACCGACTACAAGGAAACATTCGCTCCAGTGGTAAAGTTTGATTCTTTAATAGTTTTATTTTCAATTGCAGCTCACAAACAACTTCATATGCGGCAATTTGATATACAAACTGCTTTCCTGTATGGCGAATTAAAAGACCAAATTTATGTCTACGGAATCATCTCTGATTATCAACCAGAAGCAATACTGCGAACGAATTTTGGCTAATTTTAGTATGAATCCTTCATCACCAATAAGTACACCTACTGATCCGAACATCAAATTTGAAGCTACACAAGAAGATAACATACCAACATTTCCATTTCGAGAGGCTATTGGCAGTTTGATGTTCCTCGCTGTTGCCACTAGGCCGGATATTGCCTATGCGGTAAATGTGCTCAGCCAATACATGGGCAAGCCATCTGCTACACATATAAGCGGCATCAAGAGAATCTTCAAGTATCTGAAAGGAACAGTGGATTATGGAATCGAATATTCCAAAAGTGCAGAATTCGCAGAATTCTGGAGACGTGGACACTCGCCATTCACGGACTGGATATCTTTTTATTTTGAATGGATCGTGCGTAAGCTGGAACAGTGAAAAGCAGAAAACTGTTTGTCATCTGCTGAGGCTAAGTATGTATCAGCTTGTTCTGCAGCGAAAGAAGCGATGTGGTTACGAACTTTTCTGATGGAGTTTGGTATTGTGGATCACAACAGTGATGCAACAACAACAACATAAAATTAGTTCAGAATCCCGAGTTCCGTAAGAGAGCAAAACATATTTCAATCAAGCGCCATTTCATACGCGAGCTGCAAAACGAAAATCACATAGACATCAAGTACATATCTACAAAGGAACAGAAAGCTGATATCCTCGCGAAAGCATTGCCAGCTTCAACATTTTCTAAATTGAGTTTTTCTATTGGAATTAAACAACATTAGAAGTGTTAACAATGAGGGAAGGTGTTAAATAAACATTGTTGAACATACCTGTTCATATTTATGTGTCACTTCTGTCATTTTTAAAATTCTCATTCTTCAACGGACTTGTGTGTTGTCAAGTCGTTTTTTTTGTAAATTCGAATAAACCAAGTTACTTTTGTTGAAAAGCTTTTCTTTTATTTTCTAACAAAAAGGAAGTGGTGGAACACTGCTCGGTCTTCGAGATAATCTCCAAGGAATCTGCGGTAACTTTAAAAAAGCTGGCGAAATAAGTGTTATTAACTAAAAATCTAATACATTTGATGTCATCTTGGTACCTCTCTACTTAAATTGTAACCGTTGTCAGTGTGATTTTGACAAACTCTGTGACTCACTACATTCCTTAGACTTCTCTGATATAATGCTTATTGGTGAGTTTAATGGTCGTGTGGGACTATTACAAAACAACTTTGCATCCGGATACAACAGCAGTTTTTTGGAAGGTCATCGGAGATCTAAGGACCCAATTTGTCATAACAAAGGAGCAAAAATTTTTGAATTTGCCGACGAGTTTGACATGCGTTTGTTGAATGGTAGTTGCTAAGGTGATTCCTGAGGTGAACTGACCTTTATCAGGGGATCATAATAGATTACAGCTTTGCCTCGGGAAGTTGGTATACACTTCTGAACAGTTTTAAAGTTGGAATTGAGATCTTTTCAGACCACATGCTCCTGGAAGTAACTTTCAATTTTGCTGCTGGCGGCAACTATGATAACATGAAGCCACTAAGCCTTTTGCCAAAATTTGTTCGGAACAACCGAATACTCGAAACCTATCAGCGAAACATGAATGTAAACCTTATGAAACTGAACACGCAGCATTATACAGCCGATATTGAAACTTTAACAGAAACCATAAAGAAATCCACTCGGCAACACAAGGACCTAAAAACTTATAAAATATATAAGCAAAAATGGTTTGATTCAGATTGTTTTAGAGCAAGAGAGAAATCCTTTAAATGTTTGAAACTTCTGAGAACGAATAACTCTGACATTTTCAAAACGCTTTATCAAGATGCCAAAGGGAGTACAAGCGCAAAAAAGTAGATCTGAAGAACGAAATATCGCGCTTATAAACACCTCAAAGTCCTTGGCGCAGTTCTGGAGAGCTGTCAAGTACATAAATGGATGCACGTCAAACATCTCCTTGTCTATTGAATCCCCTTCTTAATACTCCACTAACCTCCCCACTATTTCAATATGCAGCCCCTCTACTCTTAGATGAAAAATTAGACTTGAGTTATAAACAACTCGAAATCAAACAAAGCACCAGATGTTGATCGCATCCCGTTCGAATCTTATAAAAATTGCACAAACGAGTTTATAAATTCTCTCACAATAGAATATAATTGAATCTTTGATTTTACAAATGTCCCTGATGCATTCAAGAAAGCAAGCATCCTCCCACTTAATAAGAAAGACGATTACAAAGACCCGAAGACCTAAAGAGAAATCACATTTTCGAACACTTCAACTAAACTATTTGCCGCATAGATATATAAAAGATTAAACGAATGAGTTCAAGAAAATAACATTCTTAACGAATTTGAAGCTGGATTTAGAAAAGGTTATTCTATAATCGACCAAATATTCTGCCTAACTAATATTGCTGAATCTTACAAGAGCAAAAAAAAAAGCTGTACGCATTCTTTGTAGATTTTCGAGCAGCTTTCGATACAATATCCCGTGAAGCACTCTTTTACAAGCTTTCCAAAATCGGTGTATGAAGCAAAATCATTCAAATCCTGCGAGCTTTGTATGAGAATAATATTGCGTACGTGTGGGATGGGAATTTAATCTCTGAAGAATTCTAAACGCCAATGGGCATTAAACAAGGCTGTATTCTAAGTGCACTACTTTTTATATTATCCTGGCATTGATGTACGCTGATGATATCGTCTTTCTGTGTGACACTATCCAAGGTATGCAGTTAATGATAAGCAGACTTAGGCATATTATATATTTTGGAATCTCATTGTGAATCCTGCGAAAGTCATGATATTTAGAAAGTGGAAGTTAGACGGTGAAGAAATTAAAGAATATCTATATATCCTGTCAATGCCTTCTTTAAGTTTAAAATTGCACTTTGGTCAAAAATTACCTGATGCTAAAAGAGCTATCTGTGCAATTTGGGAACGCTGTTTCAAAAACAATTATGTGCCGCTAAGTGCAAAACAAACTTTATTCCACTCAACCGAAGCCTTGATAATGCTCTACGGAACTCGAACTCTGATATGGGGTTATAAATCCTACGAAGAGGTGGAAAAATTTCGTCGCTACTTCTTGGAGAGGATATTTCGGCTACCAAAAAATACCACCAACTATGTTGTTGAAAATGAGCGGGAACAACTTTCCGTATAATTTTCAATAAGACGTTTGTAGGTTCCCAAAATTAATCCATAAAACTTTATAATTTAACGATATGACAATTTATTAAAAGAAAACGAAGAGGGAGCTTCAAATTTAATCTCCTCGCTCTGGTGTTCAAAAATGCAGTGAATCGTTGAGGCATCCCTCCTGTCAATTTAGATTGCTCTCTTCTTTTGCGCCAGATAGCGCTATGGTTTAGGAGTGATGCCAACATGTGTGCTATACCATACATTGAAACTTCAGATGAATGAATCCAGAATACCAAACGTAGTATTAAAAAACATATCTAGAACAAATGGAAACATCTGCGGGGATTGGCAGTAAGTAACGTCCGAATGCGGAATGAATCTGACAGTTCAGGTGAACGAGCAGCCTCATCACTTAAGAGAAAAATTTAACTCAATCCTGGAGAGTCCTTGGCAGACATACCTATGACCAATATGTTGAAGAAGCTGAATCGTCACTTTTCAGGAACTATTACCGCAAACTTAACCATTTTCTAAATGAAAAACCTATTTCCTTAACAGTTACTCAGCTGAAAAAATAAGTACTGTCTTCAAAATGAAAGGTGAACTTGTCCATTTAAACTTTATGCCACGTCGACCAGATTTACCAACACTTTGTGACCTCTGCAAAACATGAAAAAGAGAGAAGATGTCTTGCACTTCCTTCGTGTTTGTCCAATTCGAAAAGAATTTCAACTATCAATGTTTGGAAAACATGTCTTAGAGGAAGATGAAGCAATAAATATCTTAAATGGAGAGAAAGGATGGGATGTCCCATATAACTACGCAGTAGCAGCACTTCCTTATAGAAAGCGTATTATAGAATGCATGAACTTTAGTTTATATTTTGTCAACCTGGTAGACGACCATAGGCCAAACCCATTATGACTTATGCTAAGCTTTAATTGTAACAAATTTATTGAAATAAAAGTCAAATTTAACTTTAACTTAACTTTTATTAGATTTGTTCTCTTAGGGAGCTGCTTTGCCACACATTTTGGGTCATACTTATCTTGTTCTTCGCAAAGTATTCCTGCAGTACCATTCCTTCCGAAGTCGCGCATAAGGAAGAAAGGGCAGATTTTCCGGAAAACTAATTGGACGAGGCCGTGCTGTACCAGATAACATATCTTATAAAGTGTGGGTGACAATTGCAAATCTTGGGTTTAAATGGCTCGCGATTTTGTTCAATAACATGATGAGTGGTGATCGAATGCCTATCAAGTTAAGGTTAAGCTTTCTTGTTCCAATGTATAAAGCAAGGCGTCACGAGAAGTTGCAAATATTACGGATCGGTGCAGTTTATATCGCATACAATAAAATATATGAGAGAAATTTAGACAGTCGACAACGCAGTATTATTAATCTCCATGCTAGTCAATGGGGCTTTGTGAGAGGCAGTCCCACATATGAGGCAATTCAAAAGTTACTGATAATGATGGAGAAACATCGCGACACCATCTGTCATATTGTCTTCATCGATTTGGAAAAGCGCTTGACAGAGTTCGTAGAGATCTAACAAGTATTATTATCTTTATGCACATCGGGAATAATCGGTGAATTCGGTGGAGTACATCAAGCCAGTGTACAAAGTCCGTTGCTTCTTAGTGTTGTGCAGGAATTTCTATTGAACCACCATTAACAAGCCCAGAACGGCCTCTCTTCTTTTCGCCGATGATAGCATTACTATAAGATTAAGATTAAGATTTAGACGTAAAAGCCCTTCAGGTAACTCGTAAGGAGTCATCGTTACAAAGTGCGAACAATAATTAACCTGCAAGAAAATTACGATGAGGATGTCTCCCATAGAGTCTGCAGTATTTTGTGACAAAGCCGTTTGACCGGCTTTAAAATGTTTTCACACAGCGCGAGCTTAGGAAAGTTAGGAAGGAAAGAAAGAAAGGAACAGTTGCACGTTGGTTTTGAATGTTTGCAGATTATGATGACTAGGAAATAAAGAACTCGGCAGGTCATTCCATAAGGATCTGTACGGCTTGGGAAAGAATTACAATATTTCAAGGTATGTCCGCAAGTGTGCTTGAGCATTCATAGCGTGGTGTTTTAAAGGTTTGAAGGGGGGAATACTACTGGAGCACTGGTCGTGAACATAGCGACAGCACAATGTAAGACAAGCTTCGTTGTTGGGGAATGTCAGACTAGACTGTGATTCATACGGTTAAAATAATTTAAATGTAGTGACCCTCAAGCTCAGAAAATTAAGTGTAAGCAAGATGACAATATTATAGAAATCTGCGTCGGATCGTGTTCTTAAATAAGCGTGTCTTAGTTTATTTCTCTTATTCCAGATTGAGCTAAATTTTTTGTTGTACCAGGTCATTGAACAGATTGTTTAAAACAGTTGAAAATCAAATAAATTAAGCAGAAGCATTTTCTACAGAAAAGCAAGAGTTATCATAGGGAGGATTGAAATTGACCTCAGTAACTATAGTAGAGTGTGTTTTTTAGTTTGAGGCGGTCTTGTCTACGAAAACTGACACTATAGACATGTTTAATCAGCCGAGTTTTCAGATTGTTGTTATATGAAAATGTCAAAGATGGGTGTGGGTGGTGCAGATCGCAACTATTCGCGTACGTAGAGAAGATGAGATCAAGCTGTTTTTCAGAATTATTGGTGATACCACCGGATGAGAGAAGACCGGAGTCTGTATGACCGCCGATGAAGAGAACTTCACGAACTTTTGAACCACGTCACCAGAGTGAAACGCTTTGCAGATGGCTGGTAACTGTGGGTTGGTAAAAATAACAACAAAAAGTTATTGTAGTTTCGAGATAGGAATACTAACGCAAGCAGATTCGATATGAGCATTTGAACTTATTGAACACTCTAATTAGCTTATTGTCTGATAATATTGTCCATTGGGGGAATCGTTTGATCTATAAAAGGAGGCGAATACATGTTAGAAGAGATTTGAGTCTTGGGCTCTGAATGTGATAAAGTGCAGGAACAAGTCTTAAAGTTGAAGAACACACATTTATAAGTTGTTGTGTTGTTAAATAATTAAACTCTGAGTAAGGCGTGTACATCCGGCTTTCAAGCATATTATCAATCAAAGGCGACTCGATAATATTGAAGCAGATAGGCTGCTAAGTGAAAAAAATACCATCGCCACACACCACCGTCTTTATGTGGGTGCATAGCTTGCTGGAGAGAAGGTGTTACCTGTTGATGTCCCACTCCGATTCCTGCTCCCCATGTATTACTAGGACATTAAAAACGCAGTTCTTGAATCGTGGAATACCTCAATATGATTGATTCGATAAAATGAGAGTTGACTCGTTTCTTTCATATGCTGCTTAGAATTGCAGGTGAAAAAATAGATAAGTTGTTGCTGCGGGATTTTGAGCGCGTTCCGAATTCAAGGGATCGAAATTGCAGACAAACCTAACATATGGAACGGCAAGTTTGCTTAGTATTCATACCATATTCACATATTTGGAAACAAAAACAGCGAAGAGTTTATTCAAGAGGCATTCAATCCAGACCATCCTTATTACACCGAAAATGAACCTGAAAGTGGAACTGCAAGCTGAGATGGACAACGCGGTATCAGAAAACTTACTTTACTTATTTTAATTTTAGAATAAATGCGCTTTGTATTTCATATCAGAAGCGTGTAAAATTCCAATACACGAATACTACAATGTCCCAGAGGTAGTAACAATTTTTGGTCGTTCGTCAAAAGTATTAGAAATTCTGCCTCATTGTCCATCCCAATGCTCATTTATAAAGACGTTCCAGCTGTCAGCTCTTTGGGCAAGGCCAACCTGCTTGCTGCATACTTTGCGGTCAGCTCAACACTTCCAGATTGTGCCTTGTCTCCGCCTACACTTGAGTACGTCCAATCTTCAGTGGGGCGAATCCACTTTCGCACTCGTGTAGTAGCAAGACTTCTTAAAGATCTTAGCTTTCATAAATCCGCTGGTCCAGATGGAATATCGCCCCTCCTTCTGAAGAGGTGTTCTTCCTCGTTGGCAAAGCCACTGCGTAAGCTTTTTTATCAATCGTACTCTTTAGGACTCTTTCCGAGCAGATGGAAAACAGCATTTGTCAAGCCCGTCCCTAAAAAAGGCGAATCTTCCTCTATCTCCTCCTACAGACCCATGAACCTTGGAACGTAAGTGCACCCTTCTTTAGAAGGTCATGGAAATGCGCTGATAAACCGTCAGCTCATTAAATATCTCGAAACACGAAAACTTCTTAATGACCGGCAGCACGGTTTTCGTAGCAACTGGTCCCCCCGTGATCCGATGGCATGTCTAACCAAAAAGTGGAACCAAAGCGTATATCAATCTGGCGAAAGCATGATAGTTGCACTTGATATTTCTAAGGCATTTGACAGAGTTTGGCATCAGGCTCTTTTGTCGAAAATGCATGATTTTGGGACCGACTACTCTCTTCGTCAATGGATTGGAAATTACCTTTCGGAATGTTCAATTCAAGTTGTCTTGGATGCTTTCAAGTCTGATATGCACAAAATAAATAATGGTGTGCCTCAGGGCTCCATTCGATCTCCGACACTCTTTTTAATTTTCATCCACGATCTCTTGTGTGCTACTTCTAATCCAATATATTTCTTTGCTGACTACAGTACTCTCTGCTTTTCATATTCGTTCCCGAACTCACGTCCCTGCTCTTCGACAGGAAGACCAGCGTATGTTAAGCTCATTAAATTCCGATATTAACAACATAATCAATTGGGGAACTATCAACCGAGTGGAATTTAATGCTTCCAAAACACAATGCTGCAGTCGTTTAAACGAAATTTAAATACCCAGTCATTATCCATGAATGGCACCGAAACCGAAAAATTTTCCATTCTCGGTATGTGTGTCAATGACAACTTAGTTACGTTGGAATGACCACATATTCGGTGTCGTCAAAAATGCTGCGAAATATCTAGGTTTCCTCAAGCAATGTAAGAAATACTTCACCCCCTCTGATCAGGACTCAACATATAAGGCATTTATCCGCCCGAAATTGAAGTACAATTCTCACATCTGGTCGGGTGCGCCCAAAACATCTCTGCACTTGCTAGATAGGATTCAAAACCGTGCGATAAAACTCATTGGTGATACTAATATCACTCAAACAATGGACAGTCTCGAACACCGACGGAATGGCTCATGTCTCACCCTGTTTTATCGTTATTTTCACCAACTGCGCTCCATAGGAATCGCCAGTAGCATTACCCCCATTCAAACTTTTAACCGTACCACCCGTCTCGCAATGAATGCTCATCGGTATACCCCGAAACCCACTTTCGGACGTATTTTAAAATATCGTGATTCGTTCCTAAGCTGTAAAACTCCCTTAGCCCTGCCTAGCTCTTTATTTCCTAGTCATTATAACCTTCAGACATTTAAAACCAACGTAACATTTTTATTTTCATAAAATAGAACAATTTATCAAACAAATAAATGATGAAGCATAACTTTCACTTAAATCAAAGCCGGCTAATCAGGTGATGTTTGACGTTTCATTCTCTGCCTGAAATTTCAGGGAGACATTACTTGCCCTAAAATCCAGTCCACTGCCTCATGAAATGTCAATCAAAATCCTGTGACTAACTCTTCCCTAGAATTCGGAACGCCCTCATTCTCTCCCATTCACTGTGTTGTTCGCTTTGTCATTTTGTGCGCAGTGAAAGGGTCCTACGATATTTTACCAGCTCCGAACGGCGGAAGAGTGCGAGACTTCTTCTTAAGCCGAAAATTTCATTTTCCGAGACCTGTCCTTTGCTCGTATTGTATAGGACGAGTTTGTGAAACCAATAGTAGACGGCGAACGTAATTGGGGTTCTAGTCGACATTACAAAGGTTACTTGTTTGGACTTGTTTTGACAAGGCGTCAACATAATGTGTAAACAGAAGAAACTATAGCCGCTGTGAATGAAGATTTGGCAGGATATTCAGAATTGTCAATTCGGTTTCGACCGCAACAGTATGTGTAAAATTTTCCGAGAAGACATCGGCATGCATCCGTATAAAGTCCAGCGGAAACAGGAACTAAAGCCACGAAATCAATGCATGAAAGTGCGCGCATTATTGGGCCCTTAGTTTTCTATCGAAAAACCGCGTTTAATCAAGAGATTCTGGATTGTGAACAAACAAAATCGCCATTTCTGAAGTAAGGTAGATCCTGACACTCAGTTCCATCTATAAAAGAGAACAGTTTGGTGCGGTGTTCACGTTGTTGCCGGGTTTTTCACAAATAAGACCGGACCTCTCGTTACTTGTATACTCAACAGCCAACATTGTCCCACATTGATCAGATAGTATCTCTTCGAAAATATTGACGACGTTGATCTGGACGGGGAAGTCTTGTCCTATATTGTTGAACCGATCCCGCCTCTAGACTTCATCCCAACTGATGACTTCTTCAAGTGTTTACTCGTCGATTTAAGTGGTTCTGAAAATTTTACGTAAAACTCATGCCCACACTATTCGCAATTGCGATGGTCGCGTGTTCGCTTCAAACTTGTGTGAATAGTATTTCACACTCATTCGATAGTACAAATTCACTCAATTCACTATTGCCAGATGGATGGATCGGAGTCCAAGTCGTTTATGGCATTTGCATTTCTATTGAACGGGTTTGCGAAAAATGTAAACAAAACACAAACACTATCTCAATTACTGTGCGGGCTGAACCTCTCCTTGAGCACCGCTTGCTACGAGTGGGTCCAACTAAATCCGAGTTGGATAGCACTCCCCATGAACAATGAACAACCCAACCGACACAGTGCACACAGTAGGTGAACAAACAGTCAATCCAAAGAACCATGTAAACAAACTCACTCCCATATTTATGAACTCCACTTAACACGGTCTACTAGCGTACCATCGTGGTACGTTTAGCTGCGGTGTAGCTGTGGCTATCGCTGGTGACGTTGGTGTTGGTATTTACCTCCAGCTGATAGTGTTTTTCGACTTTTAGAGAGCGATGCAATGTTGCTGCACTTGTTATGGCGCGCACAGTATGTTTGTAAACAAATTTGTAAAGAAAGTGTAAACATTGAGATCGGCCGATTGGGAATAGAGTCCGGCGAAAGTGTCACATCTAAGGAGGGGTCCTCATGCTCATGATCATGTTTGCCTATGAAGAGGATCACTACCACTCTGCTTGTGGTCGTTTGTTTTTGAACTGTCAATAAAGTGACTTTTTGACTGTACGTACGCATATACGAGTATGTATTATGTACATACAACGAAGTAGTCTACAACGAAGCAAGACTTGGCAACTGGCATCTGGTTCCCCTGATGATGGTGATTATTTCTAAATCGCTTGCGTGACTACCGCAGAATTGGCAGGCAAAACTTCTCTCTAATCATTCAATTGACCCACTGACCCGTAACTGCCAATTTGAAAACCACTCAGCTACCGATACCGAAATTACTAGCTACCTGTCTGCGAATTGCACCTTTGTCCTCGTGCTCATATCATGCTGATCCTCAAACATTAGCTATTCGTACACCTGCTATGCATAGCCTTTAGATGGATTAGGTGTCAAACAACAACCGTTCACACATCATATCGATTTGGCAGCCGGCGTCTTAGCTGTGTCCGAAGTTGTTTACAATAACCACTCGCAGGCTAATGCAACAAGAAATGAAACATTGACAAGACGGGTGTTTCCTGAGAAGGGCACCCGATCTAACCTGTTTTCTTGGATTTCCAAGAAATCTTTTCAATGACCCTTCGAAGGGAATCCTCCCAATTAGAAGTAGATTTTCGGGTTACCTCTCCGATTCTCGTAGTCGTCGTCGTCGTCGTTGTCGTTGTCGTTGTCGTTGTCGTACTCATATCAATCGCTCCTTTGTGCGTTGTGTCTGCCGCCCTTTTATTCTGAAGATTGGTTTTCGAGAGATTCTAAGATTCTTCTGCAGCATCTTCGTATTGTTTGTTGTTCTCACTTAGATGGAGGATGAGCAGAACAACCTAAAGAAGATAAAATAAAAAAAAAAAGTCTTTCATCGTGAAATGGGATTCTTTGTCTACCAGGGAGTACCTGTCAGGTGTAGAGGGCAGGCAGGGAGAAACAGAATGAAGTTTATAAATTTTGAATTACAAATAATAAACCGGAAAGTTTTCATGGTCGTTGAATTCGAACATGAGTCCATTGAAGAGTTTTTTTTTTTTTTTTTTTTTTTAAAGTGGAACTACGCACACTTAACGAATTATTTTATTTTGTCGTTTTCCTTTTATTTATAGTGACACGCGTGGGAGTGGCCGAACAAATCTCCTCAATACGTAGGGGCAATTATGGTTTTCAAAATTCCAAGAAAAGGCCCATCAACAAAAGAAAAACTCCTTAGCGATTAAAACCTAGGGGACCATGTACCCTAATATCTTGATGTGGCCTATCCCTTTCATTAAGAATCATCTAGATGCGTGTATGGAACCCAAAATATGGGAAAAGGGCTATAAACCCCCGCCATAAGCCGCTGCGGTAATGAGGTATAAAAGTGAAATTGATTGTCTTAATTATTGGTATGACAGTGGTGTAGTTTGGTTGAATTCATCAGTGACAAGCCCGGTAGATATAAAGTGATCTACGATAACCTTGGCAATGAAATCGAGTTGGTATTGGTGATGGGCACTGAGCGGTTAGAATGGTATATCGTTTGATTTGAAGTGTTAAATATTTATTTTTTTTTCTTCTTTGTTAGAACTCTGTCGTAGATCTTGTCAATAAGAGTTATGACAGGGAAGAGTTTCTGTTTTGTAAGATTTGGTCTCACACTGGTGGTCGAATAGAATCGGTGACTATTGACTAAAACTTTTTGGAAACTCAAAAATTCTCTGAAATTGAAAGAAATTGTCAAAACTATAGCAGTCCCAAATAAAAGTCCTTTATACGTCTCGTATCGTTTAGGAATATGGACATTGGAAGACGAATTTAGAGCCACGAGAATATAAGCTAGATTATCCTCGAAGAACCAGAAAACATCCAGACTCAACTGATCAAGATCTTCCTGCTTCGATAGCGTTAATAACTTGCACGGCATCGTAGAGCAGTGCATGACGTATGTAGGTATACATATACTGTGTGAAGGTCGTTCATAGACCTCCAGATGGATTATATGTACGTGTTAAGTGCAAGTGGTTAGATATGATGGGAACCCAATTCCCACAGAAAATCTGTCTGTCAGAGGGCTGAAACGGACATCTACATCATAATGATGAATTAGATGAAATTCTATCCATTTATCTAAGACGGCGTCAGAGTAATAGCTTTGCCTCTCTGGCAGTGCCCGAATCAGGCATTGAAGCATGGCCGTGGCTCAAGTGGTAGTGAACTGGCTTCCAAATCGGAAGGTACGGTGTTCGAATACCAACCGCGCCCGAAAGACATTAGTTTTTTCAGTTACCTTAAATCAAATAAGACGAGCAGTTGACTAGAAAACAACAACAAGCTAACTTCCACTAAACATTTAGTCTCCTCATTAAATGTTAGATGCCACTCATAGAGGGAAAAACCACTAAGCCCAAACATCTTTCTTTCTATCCCATTTTTCAAAAAAAAAAAAACTTAACAAATGCTGATGCGTTATACCCACGTGAGTGTTAAATTCTTCTTCTTTTTTTTTTTTAAGATAAATTATGTTTTTTTTTTTTTATAATTAGCGCGCGCTCAAGGGGTTTTGTACCCTTAAAATGTTCGTACACAGCGCGGGCGAAGGAAATTTACGGAGGAAGAAAAGACAGGTACCGATGTTAATTGTTTTTAAATGTTTGTAAGTTATAACGACCAGGAAACACAGAGATCGGCAGGACATTCCATAAGCGAGTTGTACGACTTAGGAACGAATCACGATATTTTAGACTACGTCCGAAAGTGGGCGGGTATACCCTCTATACTGATGAGCATTCATAGTGAGGCGGGTGTTACGGTTAAAAGATTGAATGGGGGGAATGCTACTGGCGATTTCTATGGAGCACAGTTGGTGAAAATAACGATAAAACAGGGTGAGACACGAGCCATTACGTCGGTGTTCGAGGTTTAATCGCACGGTGCAGAGATGTTTTAGGCGCACTCGATCAGATGTGCGAATTGTACTCCAATTTCGAGCGAATAAACGCCTTATATATTGAGGCCTGATCAGAGAGGGTGAAGTATTTTTTACATCGCTTGAGGAAACCTAGACATTTCGCAGCATTTTTAACGAGACCGAATATGTGGTCATTCCAAAGTAAGTTGTCATTGACACACATACTGAGAATGGTAAGTTTATCGGTTTCGACGATGCAAGTGCCATCCATGGATAATGGTTGGGTGTTTAAATTTCGCTTTAAGGACAGCAGACACCAGACAGCATTGTGTTTTGGAAGAACTAAATTCTACTCTGTTAGTGGTTCCCCAATTAGTTATGCTGGTAATATCAGAATTTAATGAACTTAACATACGCTGCCGTTCCCGTTCTACAGCCGAAGAGCAGGGACGTGAGTCTGGGAACGAATATGAAAAGCAGAGAGTACTGTCGTCAGCAAAGGAGTATTTTGGATTAGAAGTAGCAGACAAGAGATCGTGGATGAAAATTAAAAAGAGTGTCGGAGATCGAATGGAGCCCTAGGGCACACCATTATTTATTTTGTGAATATCAGACTTGAAACCATCCAAGACAACTTGAATTGAACATTCCGAAAGGTAATTTCTAATCCATTGAAGAAGAGAGTAGTCGGTCCCAAAATCACGCATTTTCGACAAAAGAGCCTGATGCCAAACTCTGTCAAATGCCTTAGAAATATCAAGTGCAACTATCTTGCTTTCGCCAGATTGGTGTAGACTTTGGTTCCACTGTTCGGTGAGACATGCCGTCAGATCACGGGGGGACCAGTTGCTACGAAAACCGTACTGCCGGTCATTGAGAAGTTTTCGTGTTTCGAGATATTTCATGAGCTGACGGTTTATCAGCGTTTCCATGGACGTAAGTCCAATGGGTCTGTAGGAGGAGAGGGAAGAAGATTCGTCTTTTTAGGGCTGGACAAATGCTGTTTTCCATCTGCTCGGAAAGAGTCGTAAAGAGTGCGATTGATAAAAAAGCTTGCGCAGTGGCTTTGCCAGCGAGGAAGAACACCTCTTCCGAAGAAGGGGAGTTATGCCATCAGGACCAGTAGATTTATGCATGTTGAGATCTTTAAGTACCCTTGCTACTACACGAGTGCGAAAGTGGATTCGTGCTATTGAAGATTCTGGCTCGTTTGAACTTTTTTCGGTTTTCCTCTGCCGGATTGGTCTTACAATACCGAAAAAACATTTCTCTAACCCTGACAGCCTCTTTACAGCTCGGGTCGTACCATGCCTTTTCTTGTGGTTTGATACTCTTCATCTGATGAGGGATAAAGCATCTCATCCTAAAGAGAATAGTTTCTGTGATCATGTCAGCGGCGGCATCCACGTCGTTATCGAGGAAACATAACGACCAGTTAAAATTCCTAAAGAAGGTGTTAAGATTGCTCCAGTTGGCTTTTTCGTATTGCCATACGGTTCTTTCAGGAATCTTTTCTCTAACTGTGTGGTTTGTGTACGAGAAATTAGCTGATATGACACAATGGTCCGAGGAGCCTAGAGGGGAGGGCACGTCAACGCAGTACTTGTCAGGGTGAGAAGTTAAAAACAAGTCCAGGGTATTGGCGGTATGACTATCAACGTCTGGTATTCGTGTGGGCTCATTTACAAGCTGGGTTAAGTTATTTTCCGCAGCGAAGATCTCAACACACTGTCCTTCGGGTGTTGTCTGTCCAGACTGTCGAACCACCTAGGATTGCGTATATTGAAATCGCCCGTAATGACGATTTCAGTGTGAGGATACAGGGATACAATTCTTTGTATGCAGTTAAACAGCGTATCAAACTCGTTAAAGGTCGAGTTGCTGTCCAGTTTGGAGCTTCTGTAAATAAAGCAGAAATGGATAATTTACTTACGGAGATGGAATTTTGACCACATGAAACTGAATTCCGGATTGAAACAGGGACTACATTGTGGTGGAATTTGGTGAGCTACATCACTACGCATATAGATGGCGAGATCGCGATAAGGAAAGAATAGGTGCACTAAAAGGTGTTGGCGGGGATCTACCTGTGGTTCACTATAGTAAGTGCCAAAACAGCTGGTCTGTACTTATAGACGTGGACGTACGCAGAAAAGTGATTACTTTTTAGCCCGCGTGTATTGGCTACGTCCACCCTGAATTCCCTAGTCATAATTACAAACAAACACAGTAAACACAAACACCGACGATGTTAAGCAGGACTGCGAAGTGAAAATTCTGACGTACTTTCATTTGAAAGGTCTCAATCCAACCAAAAAATCCCACGAAACGGACTACACTCTGGGGGAGCCAGCTCCTTCGTTTACAACAATAAAATATTGGGTGGCAGAGTTTAAGCGAAGCCGTACGAGTTGCCAAGACGAACATCGCAACGGTCAACCAAATGAGGTGAGTTCACTAGAAATATTGAAAAAAATCCACAAAATGGTATTGGTTGACCGTCGATTGAAAGTGCGTGAACTACCAGATGTGGTAGCCATTTAAAAAAGCACTCTACATCGCATGAGAATGTTTCAATTGGGTGTTTGGCAAAATTTCACAGCAATAAAGCCAAGTTTTTGCTATGAAACTTGGTCGATTCATAACCATGGATGATACATAGGCCTATCACTTCACATCCGACACGAAGGAACTGTCAAAACAAGGAACTCAAAGAATCGGCTCCAAAGAATGCGAAGACAGTTTCATCTGCAGGCAAGGTCGTGGCGTCAGTTTTAGGAATGCGGTCATTGATTTTCTTCAGAAAGTAAAAACAATCAACGGCGTGAATTATGCGAACTTATTGCAGCGTTTGAAAGATGAAATGAAGAAAAACCGGCCGCATTTGGTGAAGAAAAAAGTGTACCAGTGTACCAGTTCACTCATCCGTCATCGCGATGGCCAAACGATTCTCACTATAACCAGGGTATCGAAGCTATTGAACATCGCTGAGAAAAATGTATTGAACTAAAAGGAGACTACGTAGAGAAAAAAACATATTTTTAGTGTTTTCTTTGTTAGGCCGGATGCTTCCTCGTATTGTTAATTGTTTTCAAAAGTAAAATGACAAACTCCAATATAATGCGAAGAAAATCAACGGATCAGAATTACAGTACGCGCTAACCAAAGTAATAACCGGGGCAGTGCATCTGCTTTAGTTTTGTCGCTGCAATTTTTAATGGATTTTCACTTTTATTTTATTGGGTCTATTGGAACATGCGTTAGCTGAGTGAACGTGCCAAAAGTGGTTTACACGATTTAAAAGTGGTGATTTTGGCTTGGAAGACGATGAAAGTCCTGGGCAGCCAAAAAAGTTTGAAGATGAAGAACTGGAAGCATTACTCTATGAAGATTGTTGCCAAGCACAAGAAGAGCTCGTAGAATCCTTGGGTGTCACTCAAGCAGCCATTTCAAAACATTTAAAAGCAGCTGGATATATTCAAATGCAAGGAAATTGGGTTCCACATGAACTCAAGCCGAGAGACGTCGAAAGGCGGTTTTGCATGTCCGAAATGCTGCTGGAACGCCACAAAAGGAAGTCATTTTTGCATCGGATTGTTACTGGTGATGAAAAATGGATCCATTATGACAACCCCAAGCGCAAAAAATCATATGTGAAACCCGGCCAACCAGCCAAATCAACGGCAAAGCCGGATATCCATGGCGCGAAGGTAATGCTCTGTATTTGGTGGGATCAGATGGGTGTGCTGTATTTTGAGCTGCTAAAACCGGGTGAAACCATCAATGGACAACGCTACCGAACACAATTAATCCGTTTGAAGAGAGCAATGGTCGAAAAACGCCCGGAATATGCGACCAGACACGAGGCAATAATTTTCCATCATGACAACGCTCGGCCCCACGTTGCTATTCCGGTTAAGAACTATTTGAAAAACAGTGGATGGGAAGTCTTACCCCACCCACCTTATAGCCCAGGCCTTGCCCCTTCTGACTACTATTTATTCCGGTCGATGCAGAACGCCCTCACTGAAATACGGTTCACATCAGAGCAGAATATCAAAAATTGGCTTGATTCATTCTTGGCTGCCAAGCCGGCGCCGTTCTTTTGGGATGGGATCCACAAATTGCCAGAAAGATGGGAAAAAGTCATAGCTTCAGAGGCAATACTTTGAATAATACTATTGTAAACGTTCAAATTTTGAAAAAAAACCGCATGAATTGAGTTTTAAACCTGATAATATTTTTATTTGTAAAAATCTAGTAGAATTAGTTTTTATCTATAAATTACTTAGTATAACTATTTCTGTTTAAATAAAACAAAAAGTATTGAAATACCTGTAGTACAAAGCAAGTTATTGAGCAAAATGTCTATACGCAACATTCCGTGCTTTAATTTTTTTCGACACTGTAGCTGTGCCCTCAACGTAAATCCGCCCAAAGTGAAGTGCTTCTTTCCCAAAAAAAAATTGCACCCAAGCTAAATGGCATCACTCGGAATTTTTGAAGGAGTATCAAATACCAAGGCCATATCCTAGACATCGAACTGAGGTGAAAAGAAAATGTAGCAGGGCGATATAACAAAATCTCTAGTTGTACTCATGCAGGAGGTCTGCATGCTCATGTTGAGGACTACAATCCAAAATCATGGACTGGGTTTATATCACGGTCGTGGGACCAACTACCACTTTTGTCATACCCGTTTCATGGCCTGCAAATTACAATTAACTCGGCCCGCATCAAAGTGAAAAGCATGCCTACCCGCGCTCCATCGCGGCCTTTCCCAGTTAAAAGACCTTCGATTAACTAAAATTGACTTCAACGTTGACTTCAATCACTTGATTCTAGGAGGAAACGATTGGAAACAAAGCGAAGTAATTCTCAGCAAATCTACTTTCATCTTCAAAGACGGGTCTAACATAGCCAAGGGCATTGACGCAAGGGTTTTCTTAGAGGATTTCTTTATTTATCAAGCCGCTGAATCCAATACCCGTAGTTAAACAGCGACTACATCTCTAACATCGAATGCAAGAATGGTTAAAATTGCGCGCACCATATAAAGAAATGGCTGGGCAGTACAAGATCACATTATTTTTGATCCCAGGATACTCGAATATACATACAAGGGAAATTCATCGCTAATGACCTGACCAGATCCGGTCTTTAAGAACAAATCACCAATGTCTCCCGCTACACGAATGACACACTTTCAAACGTTTGTTAAGGCCATTCATAGGTAACCTCATCGATATAACTGTAGACATCTAAACTAATATGGCGTACATTGGAGGCAGAAACATGATCACGTGGGATTGTGCCTCGCGCATCATTTAAGTATTCTTGACAGCGATGTTTATAGGAGCTGCAAGGAGGAATAAGAATTGGAATCTGTAATAACTACCTTGCCTTAGCACGTGTCATATTTTAATCCTAAGGCACTTTATCCGGGATGAATTTGATCTCTACTCTATGAAGACCACCGACCTTGATAAATTTATCATTGAATTTCTTTGGATGTTGGAGTGGCTAGGGCACCGCTCTTCCACGCTATCCCACTTGTATTACAAGGGACCTTAAACTAGTCCAAATTCACCTTGGAGGTGCAAATGAGGACCATTTTAATCTCACGTAGTCTTACTCACATCTCTAGCGTTCAATTAATGTGTCCTTAGCATGAGATGAATCCAATCACATGTGTGGTACCGAGTTGAGTTCTGTTGCATACTGCTTCGATATGTTGTACCACACAAGGTAGAAACGCTTCCAAAGTAAATTATTTTTAGTGGAGGGAATTTTATACTTCGGACACTACGTGATCTGTATCAACTAATTGTCCTGTTAGGAAGAAATATTGCTTGTACCTACATTTCTAGTTGTCGTTCTAAGGTTTTTAGTAGAAATCCCGACAGATTTAAAGTTTTTTGAAAAAAATTTGTGTAGCTTTCTCAGCTTTGGGAATGAAAATGACTCGAAGCACCGCTTAGGTATGTTTATATAGCCTGCGAAGCATCAGAATATGAATTGCACCCGAAAGTTGCAATATAAGGCGCCGAATGTTATCCATTCCTGCTGTCTTGTGTATGTCGACGATTTTAGTGATTTTTACTACGCTGTCTTTGCCTAAAGTGCGGACTGCCTTCCAAAGAATTAGTGCAGCCAGCGTCCCTTTATGACAGTGCCACCGTATTTCTCAATAAAAATGATGCATTAAGGCTCGAAGCAGTTTTCAGTTCATGTGGTTAATCGACCGACTGTGTAGGGTCTGGTGCCACAACAACTACCTCATTCATTGACCCCACTTTTCCTGGCTATTTAATTTCCAAATTCTTAATTGAAGGTGCCATAAACTCTTACAATTTACGACGTTCACAATTAGACTGAGTTAGACAGTTCTTAATGAGTTACTTAAATGCCACGATATGTACGAGTATCTACAATCAACTACTCGTAGCGGACCAATATTATCGCAGAGCTGTTAAATATCTCAAACTCGTTCAACCTTATCAGCCTTAAACAATCACTCGACGCAATTATCGTCCAAATACCCAAAGATAATGCTAATTAACCGACTTTTCTTCGAGTCACTCGCATAGACTCGCACCGAAACACCCGACTTTCTGACCGACTCGAAGGGAATTCTAGGAAGTTCACCATTAGCCACCGGGGTGGTTTGCGACTAATGACTACGAATCTTTAAGTCGTGGTGGCTGCGCCACTGCCAACACCGACAGACATGTAGAACATGAACTTTTAATTATCCACAGAGTGGCTCTAGAATTCTGGTGGTAGTGAGAAATTTGTCAGCTTCTATAGATAAGGAGGAGTCGGGGTCTCCACATGGGATACTGAATAATGGACACTGACCCATTAAATTTGGTTAGGGGCCAACATAGTGACAGTGCTGTGATATAGTCGGATACAGTGGCAAAAGAACAAGTGGAGCTAACTTGTTGCAGTCATGGACTAGGCGTCCACTAAGGCTGAAATTACTTCTAATAGCAAAGTTGGATGGATGGAGCGGATTGTGGCAGTAGTGCGATAAATCAGATAAGAGCTGTTTAAATGGAAATTAAGTGTGCACTCCCGGTGACATGATATCGAAAGAAAGTGTCATAAATTCATGAGCGAGTGACACGCTCATTAGACGCGCATGTTGTCAATTGTAATTTTTTTTTGTTAGATTTATATGTCTATTTGTAGCAGAGTTGTCAACGGAGTCATTAAATTTCGACGAAAATATTTGTCAGTTAGTAACAGAAAAGGAGAAGAAATGGAGGTCAGAGATACTACCCCGGGGTAGTTGTAACAATGTAGTGGTCATGTTTTTGTAGATAAACATGAAAAAATACCTCAGACTTTGTTTAAGATACTTTTTCAACGGAAGTTGTTTAAAATTTCTTAGTAAAAAGACAAAAGGCATCCAAATTGTGAGCGTTCCTTTTCCAACTAAAGATGTACAAGACAAAAGTGTCTTTTGTTGTAAAAACACTAAGGAAAACTTGGAGCCGTAAAAAATGGGTAAAAGCATTTAGTTTCAAGCAAAGTTTGTTACTATCTGTTGGTGTAGATAATAATAGCACTTAATACTTCAACCAGATAAATTAGGTTTATACATTTGTGACGTTTAATTCAAGTCTACTAAACGCGTCCGATGTCACTTTCGTATTCGACAAATTTTACGCTCGCAGCAGAATCGTCGAAAAGATTCAGCTTCACGATATAATATTCGGCAGCAGCTTTGAATAACCGTGTTTTCAACAGCTCAAAATTTTGGAATACGTATAATGAGGACCCTCAGCTAGGCAGCTTGAATTTTTCAAAAATATGTACATACTCGTAGATGGTGCTGGAAACTTGACACGCACGATGGTCTGGTCCTTCTCCGCAGAGTGGTATACGGCTGACTGTATCTGCGCAGATTACAGAGGCCTATAACTTCGAAAAACGGGGCAATACGTTATCGGAATCAAAAACTGTATAGGAGAAATTATGAATCAACGAATCCACTTTGCTGTCCACAAAGGGATCTTTCAAATTTTATTTTACTGTCGGAACAGAACACTTAGACAAAGTTCTATTCCTTTCACTGGAATTTCTATGTCTTTCGTAGAAAGATGAGTAAACGCTTGCATGCAGGCTGACACTCGCGGAGATAGTGCTAAGCAATATCGCCATTACTCTCACAGCATGCGACGCAGGATGTTCTATTAATTATGCTCGCCATAGTAAGCAAAACTGTCCCGTCACGACGCTTGTAAGCAGTCTACAATCTTTCTTACTGAGAGATAGCAGGACCAGACCTTTCAGAGGCGTCAAAAATTAATTTGGTCTGCCGGAGAGTCACATGGAGAATCACACCATCTGTAGATATGCGGATGCAAAACACCCAATTGTCAAAGAAAGCCCTAACCATGGGTGCAGGCAATCCTAGCGCAGGTCTGGATTCTGAAAACCTCTCCTCAGAATCATGTCTAGCAAGTTCATTTGCGATTTTTTTTCTCCGTGATCAAATTGCAACCATTGATCCAAACAAGACTCAATGAGAGGGTTTAGCAAGGCTTTAAAAGCAGTTTCGACGCAAGTTTTTCTAATGAGGAGTGAAATCTAACGTCGATGTCGTCCTCTAAAGGAGCAGTGACATTTTTTTTTTGGAAATCGATGCATAGGATTTAATTGGTCTTGTTACAGACGTGTAGATCCAGAGGATGAACCTCGGTAACAAGCTCCATTTCTTGCCGAAAGCTCCTTTACACTACCAGAAAGCCGACAGCGCTTTGGAAATGGATGGTGATGTCTTTAAGCTCTTGACTGTCAGACTATTCAGAGTTTTGAGGATTAACTGAAAGCGCATTTTTTGCACATTAATCGTCGATCACGTCTAGCCCTGCCTACGCTTTCGAGAAGATGGTCTAACAGACGGAACAGCTATGTCATCTGAAAATGGCTGAGCATAGACATTAGAATTATTAAAAGCGTAAAACGGTGAGTTATCTCCTGGTTAATCCCGCCATTACATATTGGCGCATTCATCGTGCGCAGTCAAGGTCCTATTCAGCAGCGTTAGCTTTGTCTGGCTGAATTACCCATGCCGCCAAAAGTTGCATATGGTCAAAAATGACGTCTATGTCGATGGAAATGCCCAACGCCTACTCCTTCTCGTCGATTGTGCCGCCTTCAATTTTTCTCACCAGATTCTGAAGCGTAGTTTCTCACGACGTTCCAACAGGTCACTTCATACTCTTTTGGAAAAAGACTGTCATCCTTACAGATCAAAGTAAAATGTATGTAAGGTGCTAACTCGGATATCAAAATGTGATGCCAAGCACTCGGTGGAGCTTGCAGACTACTCAATATCCAGACCAAAAGGGGAAACCAGTTAGGCTAAAAGGAGTTGGAAAGTCTGATGGCACCTATGCCAAGTCGATTCTCAGTTTCATGGTTGAATCCCATTTTTAGGCAACCACACAAGAATCCGCTCAAAATCAGTTCTTTTTAACAGAATATTGCGCTTGGGCTATCTATGTAATACAACACAAGCTGCCATAGCTGATATCCGCTATCAGTCACGGAGACGGATGAGACTATTAGATACATAGCTGCATTCTTCGATGGTAAGATAAGCTGTTATTATATCAAAAGTCACCAAAGATGGGTAATTGTTCGCTTAGAATTTCAATCATACTGGTCCGACTTTCCACGTGCGTAAATCTTTAAAAAAAGAAAACAGAACTTCACTCGAGTGGGTATGAACTTATAATGCCCCAGCATGTGTTAAGTTTTTTGGATAATGGGAAAGAAAGAGAAAGAAAGATAATTGGGTTCAGTGGTATTTTGCTCCATGGGTGGCATCCAACATTAAATGGGGAGACCAAATTGTTAGTGCAAGTTAGCTTGCTGTTGTTTTCTAGTCACCTGCTCATGTTACTTGATTTTAGTTAACTGATAAAATTAATGTCTTTCGGGCGCTGTTGGTATTCGGCCACCGAACCTTACGATTTGGAAGCCAGTTCACTACCACTTGAGCCGCGGCCACCCACTTTGTGCATGCATCCTCCGTTTAAGATGCAACATGCCTACCAACGCGGAAGATCTTGGAAGACTACGTTGCAAAATCTATTGATGCACTCGAAGAAAAGAAATGTTCTTTGGGCATTTTCTTTGACATTGAAGATGCCTTCGACAATGGAATTTCTGGCATGTGTGACACAGCGTAGATAAATCATAAGTTTTGTAGACAAAGGGAGTGCTAGTGAACAAAACCCGATTGCAAATGCGGTGGCGGAGTTAAATAGGCGTTGTATCCAGATTGGAGTTCTGTCTTCACCGCTATGGTGCATGTTGATGGGCTTTCTCCCTAACACTCTTAATCGTTTAAACGACTACGCTCATGCTTAGCGACTGTTTGTTCTAAAGCGTTAGCGGCCGTATGCAAATGGGCTCTTTTTTTTTAAACTAAGGTTGCTCTCTTTACTAGGAAAACACTGACCGGTTTGACTCATACGGCCCTAAGTGGGTCACCATCCGTTTCTCCAATGAAAATAAATATCTGGCTGTCATTTTGGTTAGTCAACTACTTTGACTTAACGTTTGCGTCAAAGATATTCGAGGCTTAAGCCAGCTCATGTAGAGGACACATCTATGATAACGTCGATTCTTCAATATGCATCAATTGTTGGGTGGAATAAGCATTCACGCAAATTCGCCACTGCTACTTACACCAGACCCCAAAGCTTGCTAGCTTTTCTTGCACGCCTCACTTTGTTTCATTAACGTTGCTCGCCGAGAGACTTTGGAGTTTGGTCTTATGCACATGCCGCCCGACGGAATGACACCAGAAATTGGGTTGGTGGAAGAAAAGGAAGGTGACTATCTCTATAATCAGTACCAGCTTCGTATGGAATCCAGGTCAGAATAGCATCATAACAAATCTGAAATACGGTGATGAAGTCTTGGTGGAGGGCGATAACCGCAGACTTAACTCAAGGCGCTCACAAATTAACAAAGTCAGAGTGCTGAATTCTCCGAGTCTTGTCTGGGTTGGAGATCAAAATGTGAGACCCCAAAAAACGTTCTCGGGGGGCTCAGAGGATAACTTTTCAGTATCCGATCTCGGTTATGACTTCCACTGATAGTTGGGCTTTTGTGAGCACAATTCACAACGGGACACAAGATGTGCATGTAGTGGGTGTAGTCCGAGAAGCCAAGACATGCCACAACACTGGCTGAGCTACGTCGAACCTCACTCCTGTAATTTCTCTACACGTTATTTAAGATACGTTGTCACTCGCGTACCAGGTGATGAATCTTCTTCTGTCGACAATTACGGCTCGACTTCTCTTCTTTCGCTGAGCGGAGTGTTATCATATGTAACGATGTGTCAGCCTTTCAGACAACATTTAATAATCGTATAGGTGAGCTTAAAGATAAAGGTTTTCAGTCATGCAAAAGTTGCCCATCTGTGTAAAGCATGTGTAAATTTTGACGTCGTCTTTGACTCCATCTTAGGAGTACCTCCAGCCAACTCTAATATTGATAATACTGCCCCCACGATAATGTAATACCGCGAAACTGTTCAGCATACGTCAACTCATTCATAAAATGTCGGTTAAAAGAACCTATGCTCAGTGAATAGAACCTCTTTTCCATGAAAATTCGACAACCGATTGACGATTCATGATCCCCAATGTCAAATAGTCATTTTTTACCACTCTATCTGCAATTTGTAACTCTGTCACTCGTTTAGTTTTTTTCTTCACAAAAAATTACTAAATATCAGCATTTATGACATTTACAACTGACTTATCTACAGCTTAGGCCCCCTCTCTCTCTCAGCCATGTCTTTAGATTGGAGTCAACTATTCCCAACGATCATTTAACATCCCTGATCAGCTCATTAGCTATTGTGATCACTACCATGTGACAGTCGGCCTATCTGCTCAGCTACCGAGTGATTTATGAAAATAATCCCAACTGTCATGACAAACACAAAGTTGGAGTTCAGGTGGAGGGAACCATCGGAGAATGGCCATTGTTACTGTGACTGGGAATGGGTATGGGATCTTATAAAAACGGGGTTTGAGTGTTTAGTGTGCTCGACTGACGCCATGTCATCACTTTCATTATTGAATGCACTGATCCTCTTGAGTAACACTGATAGATACTCGTACAACCATATGTCAATGTGTTCCATGAACTTGATGCATTAGCTCGGTGTTTTAGTGTTTTTGTGTTCCATTGTGGGGATAGTCTATGATATCTTTTGTTGGCACTTCAACTTTGACACCCGTAGCCGATAGTGAACGGCCACCTGAATCGAAGTCTTTTTGTATCTGAAGTTGAAGTTGTTTTGGTTGCGAAACGTGATAATTTGACAATTGATGGATTGGAGCTTTTGTAAGACGAAACTAGCTTCAGGCCATATAGTCACTTACTGAATGTTAGAAATTTTGACAGAGGCCGATATTTCTTATTTTTTTTCTTTCTTTGCATTTGTGGGCTTTCCTTTCATTTTTGTGATATTGATTTGTTGCCATGGAGTGAGTATTGGCAATATATGTTAAACTGTTTTAAATCTGAACTGGCTGCTAAGTAAAAGTAAGTATACTGGATAGCCTTACTAAAATTTTTGATAGTTTTTAAGTTAGGTTAGGTCCTTTCAATTTTCAGCTCTCATAGTTTTTCACCCAACCTTCGAAGTGTCGGGGTTTGAATAGCTTCTTTCTAATTTCTACCATCTCATGATGGAGTTTTATTCGTACCCGCTTTTATTTGATCTTCAATCTGGAGGATTTCTTTGCAGACAAGCAGGGTATCTGAAATTCGGAAGCCTTAGTGATGATTGAATGTTTCACCCAACCGTTTGATGCGATCAAGACATTTTGTTTTCCGAATCCTCCCCTTGAAGAAATTCCAGATTTACTAAGCAATTTTGTTTATCGTGTAGCATTCGGCTACATAAGAAGTAGCCTGCAGGCTGAGCTTTGTAGGCGTTATGATTTTCGTCCATTGAACTAAGAGTTTTAATTCTAGCTATTCGGATGATCTGTGATAACTTAGGTTATCTCGTTGATTAACCATTTGAGTGACATTCATCAGGAATGCTGGTTGTTAAATGTTGCATTTTGCCCGATTTCTACGGAAGTTACGACCAACTTATCTAATCCGCTCGTCTACTCTGAGCATCGAACTTGTCGAGTTGTAGAAACTGAGTAAGCTGACTCTCAAGAAGTTCTCCAGATGAGTTCTGAAACTAATGGATGTTAACTCACATTTCATTCCTTGTCTTCCTTCTTCACTTTACACCTTCCACTCCACTGGGCTGGATCAAGCTATTACACGACCCGTGCTGAGGATCAGTTTGACTGAGGGAAGATTATCTTTAAAAATAGTTCAGGTAGTTGTAAACGGAGTATCTGAATAACTGGCAACCTTCGGATTTACTAGCCTTATCTGTATACAGCGGATCTCCGTACAGATGCACTTCCCTTACTCCGCTATTCATGGGATCCTTTCAATACCGGATGGTAATAATGTTGGACCACCGACAAGGCTCGTGCAGTGCCGAGTAAAGGCAAAACTCTTACGGAGAGGCAAGACTGTAGCAATCCATGTTCGAATCGCTTCCTACACCCCTTCTAGCAAAAAGTTTGCATCAGGCCGCGGTCTTCCTACTGCTACTAAAATTCTTCTCTCAAAAGAGGAATTAGAAGCTCAGTCGCGTCGGGAAGTCCCATCAAAACCCTCGGATCCATTCCGGAGGTCAGAGAACTGCGGACATGAAGAACAAAATAAAGTGAACCAACAACATCCTAGAAGACGGATTACCACTGTTCCTAAAACTTTGTGAGACTCATCCAAGCCCCAAAGATCGCTGGAGGAAACCGTAAAGTTCCCAAAAGCCCCAAAATTCAAAGTGTCAAAACCGGCCCGAAGGTCGTCCAACGTCACATGTTTGACGTCTTTTAGTGAAGCCCTAAAAAAGACTCAATTAATTCAGCTTTCAGAGAAGCCTCGGTCGAGTTTTTTACCTAACGCAAAACCCTTGGGCGAAAGAAGCCAAATATTCCGGAGGCTTCGGGGATACGAGAGCTGTCGCTAGTAACGGATCTGCAATGCTGAGTCTTGACACCACGAATTCATCTGCTGTAAGTCCTCCTCCTGAAGTTTAGCCATTTCCGACTGGACATTATACTGTTGCTATTTCGCGTTTATAAATTTAACTAGTCAAGCCTGTTTGGACGAGGCTAATACCTGGTGTCTGCCATAAGAAGATTATAAGGATTTTTTTAATTCCCAAGGAAAGATGAAAATACCATGGTTGCTTCGCAACAATAGGACTTTGGGGGAAGAGTTAAAACATCGAGCTGCACGGTACGAGCTATGCTGTATAAAGCGACAATACTTACAAACTTAACGGACACCCGATCCGTGCAGGGTCTTTGCCTAAAATACGGCAGCTTTCCGTTTTTTTTGATCCCGGGCACGCTGTATCCAGTAATCTAGACCAAGCGTTCTGGCATCGCCAGTTTGAACATTAAAAAGGGGGTGATTCGAGGCTGTGATTCGGAGATCATTATACTGAAGCATCATTGTCCGAGTCAGTTCCGTAGACATTTTTTAGTTTTATGTACGACATCCACATATTGATTCAGCTCATAGACTTCAACGTTGTATCTTCTTTTCAATTTGACTGAAGGATTTTTCTCTCGAAATTTGTTCGATGCCCTGCTTTCCCGCTTATCGTACAACAATTGGATGCATTTAGCAGAACTTGCAGGATCAATGTTTTGTACAGCATGCATTTCATCTTCCGAGTCAAGAGTTTTGTGGCAATTTGTTTCGTCAAACCGAAGCAACAGCGGTTTGCAAGAGCAATCCTTCGCCAAACTCTATTGGGATGTCATTCATGGATTTTATGTTTACTCCGAGGTGGGTTAGCTTCTAACCACCTTAAAGCCACTCTTGTGAACAGTTGCCCTAGGCTGTGGAAAAATGCTTCTACATACGAGTATACTTTATTTTGTACTCATTTATTTCGTTTCGCTTTCTTTTCACCCATAAGAGCCTGTATGAACGTGCCCTGAGAGGGTCGCTTGCGTATCCCTGTATGTAGTTGGACAGATTTGTTGAACATAGTGCCTTCCGTGTTAATACATGCCCCGCTCACTATCTGTTCCAGCACAAAATTGAACAAATTAGATCACAGCACATCTTCTAGCCGACATCCAATAAACGCTTGGAATAATGCTGAGAAGCTGCTTTCAAATGGCACATTGTACGTCACACCTGGATAAGTATTTTCGGAATCAGCTTTGAAGCTGATGAAAATACGGTGACTCTCGGTCTTATCAAGGATTTTCCGTATGAAAATTTGGTCGATCGTCGATCTACCGGCCCGAACGGCACCCTAACTTTAGACGTTAGAACGTAGGATCGCCTTTCTTGAGAATTGGACATTGTCGGGCATGCTTTAATACCTGGTTTGATGATTTAGTTTATTTCGAAGATCTGGCGCTCCGAAAAGCATGCGGATACTGCTATTTCGGGCGTCCTTGATTTTGATACCCTTGAGCTGGAAGGTTGCGTATGTCCTTTTCTTTTCTTTTCTCCCTTCTTCTGATCCGATTTTCTTCTTTTGCTGCCATTGCTTTGCGCTGTAGCGCTGGCAGCTGTATATTTCGGCTACCTCTGTGGTGATGCCGGGATACTGATTGTTAGTGTTTATGGATGGTCAATGCACTGTGGAGAGTCTCTCGCTCTCAGTAAACTCTGGCTACTCTAGTCGTGCTAAGGTTTCCAACATTATATTCAGTTTTCTGAGCGGTTTGCAGCTTTCTCTCGTTGTATAGTCGAACTCTACAGAGAAGTGGTCAGACTCGACATTTGGCCTTCTGAATTTTTGCCATTCAGAATGTGGGTTGTCATCTGGATTCGTGGATTTTGGATTGCTAGTTATCAACGTATTCCGAGCTGCTGCGAATTTGTTATCTGTTTTCAGCGAGACTTTTTAAGCATTAAAATTAATAAATATGTCAAAAAATATTATAAATTCGGAAATGAGGCTCGTTATAAGCACTGTTATTTCGGCAATGCCAACGCCAATATTTTAATCGGCTTTAACTTCGGTGTACAGACCTCTGCGTAGGTTGCTACTTATGTTTTGCGATATGACAATACCGGTGTAGAAACATCAAACCTGACATCGGCATCGTAAAGTTTGACCAAAAAATGTACAATTAAATCGTGAACATTTTCGTGTCATGATTTTCGACGTGGACTAACTCAACAACAGTGTGCTGTTTAACTCGCTTCGACTTTTGGCGAAGAAGCACCATCCCGTCGTCCAAAATCGGTTGTTGTGCCAGACAACATCGTTGCGGTACGGGAACTGATGCGGCAGGATCACCATGTGACTTATCGTGAAATTGAGACATGCTTGGGGAATAGTCCCACTTGCACACATTTAATATTGCATAAACATTTAGCATAATTTGACAACCCTTTGCTTAAAAAATGCTAAGTCCAATGAAATGTTGAAAAAATTTGATTACGGTGCTTCAACAGATTCGTACAAGATAGTGATTGGCGACGAATCATGGATGTATGCATATGAGTCCGAAACTAAACAGCAGTCGACTGTATGGGTCTTTCAAGGTGAGCCAAATCCAACAAAAGTTGTTCGCCTACGAAGCAACTTGAAGCAAACGGTCAATACGTTCATTCACTACAGTGTGAGCTCTTACACCTCGGCTCATACAAATGACTTTTTGAGCACTCAAAAGATTGAATTGATGGATTATCCGCCGTAGGGTCCTGATTTGGTACCCAATAACTTCTTTTTATTCCCGCACATCAAAAATAAATTACGAGGTCAACGTTTTTCGACGCCGGAAGAAGCAGTTGATGCGTTTAAGGCGCATTTTTGGAGTTACCTCGTTCGGAGTGGAAAAAGTGATTCGAGAATTGGCTTAAACGCATGCAAAAGTGTATTGATCCTCATGAAGAGTAGTAGTAGTAATTAAGTTCTCTAAATTTAATTAACAGCTTACGGATCAAATTTGGAACTTGCTTTGGGTCGGGATGAACTCAACGTGCTTATCCCTTGCCTCTCGAGAACAGGCTGTATTAAGGTGAGTGCTTTAAGAATTCTGATTTCTTTCACTTCCACATTGTCATTGTATGCAGCTTGCAGCTTATGTTAATTTAGTTGCACCGAAAATATGATCAATTAGTTACTTTCGCTTAATCGGCAATCACATGCACATTCTTCTTCCATCTTCCATTTGATTAAGTAGTCTCAGAGAATTTCAAAAGTGAAACCATCCTCGACTTCGCAGTCGTGAAAGTAACAGCCAATTTAAATTTTCCCAATTTTTCCAGCGACTTTTACAAAAGGATGACAATTTTGCCCGCTGACTAAGAATTTCAAATAACGAAAGTGAAACACCTGATTAGCTGCATATGTACGAGTATTTGTTCCACTCAATTACCGACATCCAAACTGCATTCGACTCCAAGGTTATACGGATTGGAAGACAATAGCCAATCTAACGGGTCATCGTTTGCTCAACACACACTTCATCTTCATGACTACTCGTATCTCAGACATCATTACCATTCCTTCGAATGCGAATGTATACATATCCTCGATCCAGTGTTGCATCTTCTTTGGGCCACAAAGCCAGAGGGGTGTGCACGGTGTATGGAGCACCGTGCAGTCATGCTGGATGAAAGCGAAAATCGATAAGAAAATCGTGATATGCCAATGGGACACATTGTATGCCACTCAGCTGCAGCTCCATCCATGCACAGCATCACTTCGAGACGCTGCACATATTGTCTGTCCAATTCGTGTCTCTCGGGCACAACACAATATGGTACTCCAGCCGGCTTGTTGATATAGCGATAGATTCAAACTTTTTGTATGCTATTACGTCATAAAATTGTTACAGAGATACTTGTACTGAATGCCGATACGTGAAGATTACGTCGAATTTCCTTGAATCGTACAATGAACTTGTCGAAATCTACGAGGGTTTAAGCTAACGTGGTTAGAAAAAGGCTTCTTTGAGATGACAAATCGATCAATACTCCTCATAATAAGACAACTCCTTCTCACAAGTTATGTCTTATGTCTCCCGCGCTCCATGCGTCATGCATGGGTCTCTATCAGGACGGTAAATCTGACATAAATCGCTTAAGCGTGTCTGAATGAGATAAGCTCCACTAATGACCAATGGCTCAGAGCTAGTTATAAGACCTGTTTACGATTTAATGTTTCTTAACCAGATTCAGCCCCGGAAGCTGTCACTGGAATGACCAATTTCTTCGATTTTACGGTATTTCCTCTCCGTCAAGTTAACTCTATCGATGGAGTACAAGTATGTAAGTGGTTTTCGGTTCGATTGGGTTAGTTGATTTGTAGCCGGCAAATGTGTCCAATTGGTAGGCAACTAGTTAGTAACTTTCTCCTTTTCGTGAAGTGTGCAGTTCCAAATACTCCGAATTGCCTGTTGAGCGTCGGAAATTTCAATTTCACTTTTCACACAAATTTGTCCGGCAGTTCCATGAAGTTATATATTACACACATACAAATATGTATGTATGTAGATACAAAACCAAATCCAACTATTGCCAGACACCAAATGAGGGTGACTTAAGGTGGGCATGCGTGCCGAAACAACTTTCACACTATGAATTTGAGAAAAAAAACATCCTCCAGACCGGGTTCGTAGGACACAGACACGAAGGAGTTGCTGAGTTGAAACTCCTTCTAGACAAACAATCTAGTAGGCAGATTATGACGCACCATGTACAAGTACACATACTGGTTTGGATGATGGCGATGATGTCTATTAAAAGGGTTAAAGGGGCTACAGAAACATATTGCGCCAGCTTGTGAGCCATAAGACAAGAAACAGTCTATCTGTATGCCCATAAAAGTCGTGAAGTGACGCGAATATGATTTCCAGAAAATGGGACACCACTTGTATGCAAATGAACCGACAACATGTGGGTACGGGTATCTGTCGAAACGGTACAAATCATATCATCTGTGTGGCACAGATTTGTTGATTGAAAACATGACAAGCTGACGAAATCATCAATTGAGGCGTTTGATTTAATTGAACAGTGATGTGGCCGAATGGCATCGAGGGAAATAAATTTAATTTTATATGGGGAAAAGTCTTTGGGGGGATGAATATGGTGGTCTTTGGTGAAAGCTGAAGGAGAATGGGATATGCTTTCTTAATTGGAAATTTACTTCGGATGCATTTAATTCTTTTCTGAATTTGACGTTGAAATACATGTCGACTATGACTGTCGAGATTGAAATCAATTAAGTTATCAATGTCTTAGACAGCGTGCATCTTTGCAAAAGTAGTCCTGCCGCGTGGTGAATACATTTGGGAAAAATATTAGTTGGAACATAAGAAGCGTGACTTACTTACACACGAATATGAGTTCATGAAATCACGCCCAATGGTTGGACTATCAGTTCTTTATGTCCCATCTCCAACAAAGGAGATCCCATGTCTACCAGTGTGGAGTCCGGCCCGCAGATCGGGGAACGATCAAATTTTCACACTAAGCCAAAGCCTGGAAAAGCCCAACGAGTTTCAAATCTCACAATCTCTTCATCGATTTGAAAGACTTAAATGCCAGCATTCATAGTAAGAGTGGCTGTTGGAAATACCAACCCACTTAGGCCTATTGACCCATTATGATGCCACATGGATCTATGATCCTATTACTAATGGAACCAGTTTGTATGTTTACGTGTATATTTTTTAGATAGTTTCCGTCGTTAGGTCGTTGTAGAAGAAAGCTCCTAAGTGAAGTTTTCTTCTCTGTGAGAGAGCTGGACATGTACAGAGTAGATGGAGGATCATCTCCTCTTCCTCCTCGCCCACGCAGCTTCTACAAAAATCGTTTGTAAAGGCGCCAAGCCTTATTGCGTGCTTACCTATGAGGCAGTGCCCAGTGATGACACCTATGATGGCGCTGAGATGTTTCTTATTTAGAAGGACCAGTCCACCTAAGGTCTGTTCTTTTATTGGCACTCTGCTTTAATGTTAGTTTGCACGTAGCGATTGGTATACCTATGCTACCCTTTTCCAGTAGAATAGGTAGAATGGTTCCAATTTTGGTGAGTTCATCGGCTCTGCAGTTCCCTGGAATGTCTCTGTGGCCCGGCACTCAACAAAGGTGAAAGTTGAACTGATCCTTTGCAGATATCACGCTTTTCTTCAGCCAGGACAGAGCTTCTTTGATCGCCAAAATTTCCTGGAACCTAATATACGCTACAGTGATTTGGAAAACGGAAAGAGAGGCTTAGATTTAGCTTATCTGAGAAAACATCGAGACCAACTTCGCTATCGGTTTTATAAATGGATTGACTTGGTAAGCTTGCATGGAAGTTTTGTCAAAATAAAGTTCAGGTATGGTGTAATCGATGTTCTCGGTGAGGATTCAAATGGATTATTTGTCCACTATTTAGTCGCTTTTTGCCTGCTGAAAATATCGAGGGGTGTCAAATGAAACAGAATGTCTAATGCCGCACAGGAGGTAGACCGCAATGCTCCGCTTATGCATAGACATGCTGTTCTTTGGACTCTGCTTAGTTTACTGCTGTTGACTGCACTTTCTAAGACCATCCACCAGACGACCACCCCGTAAGTGAATATCAGTCTTACGACCGAGATGTATAGCCAGTGGGCTATCCGAGGTTGAAAGTCCCATTTATTCCCAAGGGCCTTTTTGCAAGAGAATAAAGCAGATGTAGCTTTCTTGACAGTGAATGCAGAGCCGTTTTCACCGACTTTCCTTTACAGTAGGCATGTTGAGCTGTTGACAGAAGTTTAGAGTTTTCAAAAGGAAAGATGATAGACTTATAGGTCTGAGGTTCTTTGGGTGCGTTTGGGAATGAAAACTACATTGACTTCTCTCCAGTGGTATGTGGATCAGTTCTACACAGCTCCTCATAATATTTCCTAGCGTAGGCAGGATAATATCTGAGGACCAGCAGGCTGTATGGTTTGAAGCTATGCAGCGCCCAGAGCAATTTGCCTTTTGCAATCGAATTTTGGTCCCGGTTGCAACAGGCCTATGTTATTTGGATTGCTATTGGCAGCGAATTGAGAGCTACCTGGAAAGTGGGTGTCCAGTAGCAGGTTGAGTGATTCATCACTTTGGGTTGTCCAAGAGCCACTGGTTTTTTTCAGAAAGCTAGTCATCATAGGATTTGTAGAGAGGATTTTTCTTAGCCGCGATGCCTCAGAGGTTTCCGAGATTTTGTCACAGAACGATCTCCAGGAATGTCGCTTTGCCTTCCTCAGTTCTTTTTTGTATAATTTGAGGGATTCTATGTATGAGTCCCAGTCATTTAGTTTTCTTGTGCTTTTTGCTATTTGTAGCTTTTTCTTGCCTCTAGGTTGAATAAGGGGGCAGGAAATGGCCATAGCCTGATTGAGAGCCAGAGTGAATTCCCTAACTTGATAGTTCACAGGATAGCGTTTCTGACAGTATTCCTCTGTATTTTGGCCAATCAGTTTTCCGGTAGTTTTAGAAGGCTGGTTGACTGGGAGGAGTATCATTCAGGCCGAATTGGATGTATTTGTGGTCTAAAAAATAGTGTTCAGACGATACCATCCAGTTCGTTAGCATTTCGGAGCTTGCGGAGACAAGAGTTATATCTAACACTTCCTGTCGGTTTCTAGTAATAAAAGTGGGCTCATTACCAATGTTGCAAATAAAGAGGTTAGTACTTATAATACATATAGTCAAAAAGTGACTCACATCTATCATTGATGTCGGTACTGCCCCATACCGTGTGGTGAGCGTTAGCGTCGCATTCGATGATGAGACCAGTTTTACCTTCCAGCCTCCAGTACCACCCTTTCTAAGACCCACATGATCGTGGCCAAGGTATGCAGATGCCAGACGGTAAGAGACTTGAGGTCTACAAGGCGATGGCCGAATTCGGGATCCCAATGAAACCGGATCCAGCTGACCCGCATGACGCTGGAAAACACGCGGTGTAATATGTTGGGGATGTGATGTGCTTTCTTCAATCTAGTGCTGGAACAGATAATGCTCAGAACAGGCGTTAATATAGAAAGACGCTATCTTCAACAAATCTGTCCGGTTGCTGGGGTTCGCAGGCATCGATATAACCGGTCGATCCCAGCTTGTTGTCATAGAGGCCTTTACGGCAGTTGGAGAATAGGCGAAATTAATTGGCCTTGAAGAAAACAGGAATAAAACATATGAGGAGACATCTGTTCGCCACCTAGGGCAAAAAGACACTGACAAAAATAGTAACTTCGAATTGCTCATGAATGACACACTAATGAATATTCGGCGAGGTCTAACCGCCACTACTTCGGTTTGATGAAACAAATGGGCTCAAAACTCTTAACTCTTAACCAGCGATCCTGCCAGTTTTTCAATATAGAACTGAGTGTTGGACGATAAGCAGGTAAGCAGAGCAGATTTGAACACTTTCGAGAGAAAAGTTCTTTGTCAAATATTTGGTTGTCGTATATGAGCAGGGCGAATGGAGGAAAAGTACAACCGCCAACTCTATGAGTTTTATCAAGATGTGGATGTAGTCCAGAAAGTCAAAACACCTGGATCCCACCGAGCTCGGCCACATCGATCAAATGGGCAATATGACTCAAGCAAAAGCATCTTAAATTCACCGCACCCATGTTCGCGATGACACGGGAGTCCAAACCTCCATTCTAGGGGTGAAATTATCGCGGACGCCAAAGCGCTTGGCCTGGACAACTGGAAGCTACGTGCCCGGTATCGAAGAGAGTGGAATGCTCCCTATCTTACGGGTCAGGAGCTCATTACGCAAGTAAAGCAAACTATCTACAGCAGATAATAGCATACTATTTTAAAGACAGATATCTCCGCTCCCACACAGGTGAAATGCGAACGACATTCAGAACAACTGGAGGAGTCGTGAACCCAGTCTTGAGTAATATAAGGTACGATGCAAGAGAAGTGGACGTTATTGGGTATACCGACTGCATTTGTTGGGTTTACAAAAACCAGGTATGTACATAGCGACGAAACAAAAACATAATGATATGGCTTCATCAGGACTACAGTCGGCAGGCTACGAAACAGAAACCGTTCTTATAAAAAGTCGTGACAAATACAAATGCTAAAGCATACAGCTTCGAATCAAAGGCCCAGATTAAGTAACTATTCTTGGAATTGTTAGGCCCATATACACAAAATATTATTCGAAAAGGCCAATTGAGATTGCTGCAATATCCCAGCTTATGTCAAACATCTGATGGCCCATCAGATCTTTTCCTGATGTATCCAGCTCCTCCATGGTCTCATGCAACAAATATGGAGACGTACATTACAAAGGCAAGCTCTATTCTTAAATGCCCATTCTACTCCGTAAGTCGTGGTGCGTGTTTTTGTCGCACCGCTGCATAGTTTCCTTGTGATTTCGTACGACCTCGTCAACCAGTTTCTCGAAACTACTGTCGGTGCAGGGTCATGGCAGGTATCCAGATGTGGATTATGGCTTTTTGCCATCCTCGACTTGAGATAAAGGGTAGAAAAGGAAGGATGAAAGATTATGCCTTAACACCAGAGTTAAGGCGAAATTCCTTTCCCGAGGAGAAGAAATGAATTCGGCTCTCAAGGAAAAGACGGACGATGGACCGATTCATGAACATAATCTCTCTGCCAAAGAGCAAGTCAAAGAGATAGTTGGCACTATAAGCCATTTTCTCTTATAGACAAATGGAAAGGTGTTACGAGGACCCATCAATCCCATCAAGCCCATCTTTTGAGGACGTACATCGCTATACCCTCGGTTGGTGGGGTGCTTGGTGGGCGCTTGATTGTACTTCAATTTGGATGGCAGTGGGTATATTGATTACTCCACCTTCCGCTAGGGAGTTAATTTCTAACGTGATGCCAATTGTGAAGGGTGCACTTTTCGCGCCAAAAATGTTCTTGCTTCCTGTATTTAGCAGTATTATATCCATTTCTGATTATCTCCTCATTTGTGGAGCCCTATGCTGCCCCAATCTGTTTGGATTCATATTTTTACGATCGCTCTGTAGCCTATCCACGATATCCTGGGCCTCAATGCTGCCGTTTGGGGCAGGATAACAACTGTAGGTATATATGTACTTCTTTGCGGTTGTCGTGTTTTTTTTTTTCGTCGACGTAATCATCACATGCCCGAACAGGTGTTCTTTTTATAATATTGCAAATTCGCTCCTCAACCAGCTAGCGACTTGTTTCAAAAGGACTTGTTTTACTTTTCGTGTGGCCTTAGCAGTACATTGTACTAAGTGCCGCAAGTTCAATGATACTTCTTTTCTTTTCCTCGCAAAAGGACGCTCTTTGCATCATTGCTGCAGCTTTTGGAAGCATGTTCTTGTATTCACACTTACGAATAAAGCAAGTATTACTTCCATCCAATACATTTTGCTCCGAGAGGTGCTAGCACTGGCTGCTTTCTTGTTCTCCTCTTTCATCACTATCCATTTAGCACAGAGCTGATCTTCATCTTTCGAAGTTTATCGCTGTGGGATTATTTTTCGCGGTCAAGAGATTTTGCCTGAAAATATTTGCACACAGCGCCGTTGAAGCAAAGTTAGAGAGGAAAGAAGGAGAGATAACGATACACGTTGGTTTTGAATGCTTGCAGATCATAACGACTAGGAAATAAAGAGCTCGCCAGGACATTCCATGAGCGAATTGTACGGCTTGGGAAGGAATCACGATATTTCAATGTACTTCTGACAATGGGCTTGAGTATAAGCTGATGAGTATTCAGGTTTGAAAGGGGCGGAATGCTACTAGGAATTTTAATGGAGCGCTGGTGGTGAAAACTGCAATAGAACAAGGTGAGAAAGGAGACATTTCGTCGGTGTTTGAGAGTACCAATCGACTGAGTGATATTATGATCTCCTATGAGTCTTATTGCACGGTTATGATCCCCATCTAGCAGGTGCAGAGATGTTATAGGAGCAATTGACCAGATGTGGACATTGTACTCAAATTTTGGCCGAATAAATGCTTAATATATAGAGAAGAAATGCAGTATTACTTACATCGCTTGAGGAAACTTGGACATTTCGTAGCAGATTTGGCGAAGTTGTCAGTCACACACATGCCGAGAATGGAAAGTTAATTGGTTTCAATGATGCAAGTGTTATTCATGGATAATGGCTGGGCGTTTAGGTTGTGTTTTGGAGCATTAAATTCCACTCTGTTGTTGATTCCCCAGCTTACGCTATCGTCCCCGTTCTATACATAGACGAAGAACTCCGTCTTTGTATCGGGGTTTCTCCATCCATCCTGGACATTTCTGTTGGGCTTTCTTTTTCTTCTCTCCTCGGCACTTATGAAGAATTATCGTTTCTGATTTTTCCATTAGGATGTACAGGAGTGGATGGTGATATCGTGGGTTTTTCGTTTGGATTCTGGCAGTTGTTTCAATGAGGAAGGAGAAGAAGGAGTCAACCCGCTCATAGGTGGATAATTTGAGTGGCTCTGAGCATTTTAGCGCACTTCATTTGATTCTTTTCGCAATCCATCAATACAGTGGTGTTCTTTACCAGGGATTGCATGGGTTCGCGTTTTTTATTCTCCACTGGTTCCTTGTGCTCTTTATTTCGTGGTGGCTTCGGACGTCAAACTACTCGTAAAGGTTTCACTGAGGTAACAATTTGACAACTTCATATTGGTCTTAAGAGCTTAAGTAGGACCGGATATGCTGGTATCAGTTGCTGATCGTAGGGATTCAATCGGTGCTATTTCCATTCCAAGCCACAGGCAAAGTCTTGATGGCCCTTATTGACCTTAGTCGTGGTAGCTTTAGAAAGTCAGCATTGCACTTTATCCGTCCGATTGTGAATTCTACCACTGACCAACTCGATGACCTATTCGGATAGATTCGCTAGGCCAGGCATGTGTGGAGTATCCATGAGGCGAATACGTACGAGGGCGGGTCAATAAGTCCGTGACTTTTGGATTAAAACAGATTTTTTGATAAAAAAATAATTTTATTTTTCAACGTAGTCTTCTTTGAGCTCTATACACTTTGTCCAACGCTTCTCCAATTTTTTTATCCCTTCCAAAAAAAATGATTTCATAGCCCAATTCATGGATTTTTGCCATGGCAACTGCACATGTGTACACCCTTGCATTGTCTTGGTGGAAAAGAACTTTTTTCTTGGCCAAATGAGGTCGTTTTTTTTTCAAATCGTCATTGAATCGGTCCAATAAGTTGGCATAATATTCCCCATTGATTGTTCTTCCCTTTTGAAGGTAGTCAATGTGGATTATCCCGCGTGCATCCCAAAAAACAGTCGCCATAACTTTATTGGCTGACAAACCCACCTTGGCCTTCTTTGGCGCCGATTCACCCTTAGAAACCCACTGTTTTGACTGTTGTTTGTTCTCTGGTGTGTTGTGATGGATCCATGTTTCGTCCACGGTTACAAAACGGCGCAAAAACTCCTCCATATTGCGATTAAACAACGCCAAACCTTCCAGTGAAGTTGTTACACGATTGCGTTTGTGGTCGACTGTGAGCAAACGCGGCACCCATCTTGCGGAAAGCTTTCTCATGCCCAAGTGATCATTCAAAATTGAAACCACTGAGCCATGCGAGATCCCTACGGCTTCCACAATCTCTCGCACTTTCAATCTTCGGTCGGCCAACACCATATCGTGAATTTTTTCGATTGTTTCGGGTGTAGAGACCTCAACTGGGCGTCCAGGAGGTTCGGCATCTTCAGTGCTTGTACGGCCACAACGAAATTCAGTAAACCACTTTTTTACCATTGAAATCGATGGTGCAGGGTCCCCATAGTATTTATCAAGCTTAGCCTTGGTCTCGGTAATGGTTTTTTTTCGCAAGAAATAATGCTTAATAAGCACACGAAATTCACTTTTTTCCATTTTCTCCTCAAATTAGTGAGTAGTCTGATAAAAATAGCTGTCAAACACAAACTAACTGACGCAGAAAGTTTAAATTTTGACAGGAGTCAACTGACAGATGCCTGTTGACAGGAGCAGTGTTGCTGTTTCAGTAAAGAGGTCAGAAATTCAAAAATGCACGGAATTATTGACCCGCCCTCGTATATATGTATAATATACTAGGTCAGTTCATTTATATGTTTTTATGAGATGATTGTGCGATTTTCCCCAGATACGTACCCACAGTTAAATTTGGATAGCAGAAGCCTTACGGCAAATCCCTCATCTAACAAGGTTGGCAGTCGTTCATTTAAACTGTCATCAACATTTTAAAAAAAATTCTATTTAGACGAATAGCTATATTGTAATAGAGAGATGAATTTTTACCCAACACTGTAGCTTTAACTTCCAACTGCATCTGATCCACAAAATCGCACCAGGTGGTAAAGGAAAGATTCGTCACATGCGGTTCACTCAACAGCAATTGGATTTTCCAACAAAATTTCGCCTTCAGCAGCTCCTTCTTAAAAAGAAAAGGAAACCCGATCAGTGCGCTCTGTAATTGGAAAACTTTTACCTCAAAGGTACACCGAACTTGGATACGGTTCTCTCTTTTTTTTTTTTTTTTCTTTTTTTCTTGTGCAACAAATTATTAACTAGCCTCACCAGTTAGTTAACTTTAGTCCCGCAGTCATGATTTTTCATTTCACATGGTACGGCTTTAGTCTTAAACTCCAACCACTAATTGGACCACCGCGCACCAGTTGCGTAAACCCATCTTTAGGTGAATGCATCGTGGAGTCGTCTTATGAAACCACTGTATCCAGTGGTGTCGGTGGTGATGTTGTTGGTGGTCACCTTTCTAATGCAACACTTCCGACAAGAATCTAAAACACCATGGTGGTCAGGAAAAGTGCTAATTTCAACTGAAGAAACTACTTCTCACCCCTCGAATGATTCGAGGATTCTCACTTGAAATTCGTCAGCCAATTGGCATGTTAGTGATAATGCGACCGTACAACGCACAGAGATGCCTCCATTCAGTAAGCGTTTTCATTGATTGGGAATCAATTGGTTGCTTAAACACCACAGGTTGTCCAAGATGAGAAGATTCTCATAGTCACCTGGTCGCTGGTCGTACATCTAAGGTGCGGCATAATCGCTAGAACCTCACCAAAGTATGTCAATACCCAGCAGTGCTCGCATGGTCAAAGTAAGCAGAGAACATTTATTAGCTGACCTCTAGGTCGCATGCAAAAATCTAGGCCAACGGGAGAATAAATCGCCAAGTCTGCCCGTATCTGTTCGATCCATTCGTATGCCCCATGATAATACTTTTGCTGAGTCGCAGATCTGTGCTATTAATCTTTCGGATTTGCATTCTAAGTAGAAGTGACACGACAAAAGAAAATGAGATGGAACCGAGTGTGGAATTAGCGTTGTAATTGTTGTCATTATCAATATGGTGGAGCCCCACGTGAGAGGGTCTTGATTGAGGGAACAGCCTAGAGGTGACATTTGCAAAACGTTTAACCAGAGATTAGCTAGTGGGAGATAAGTTGAAGTTGGCTGAGAATTTTAGTGCTTTTGTGCTTTGTAGTATAAACAAATAGATATTTCAATACTACATATATGTGACCATGGAAAACGACTGTTGACGCAATGATGTTGCATGCCATAGTTTCCGCCAGATGAGTGGGAATTAGACGGAGCCTCTCAATATTTTAATTATGATGATCTTGCTAAATGGCGACGAACAAACGAATTCGCATTTGACAGAATCACACTATTGACTGATGGATTTTTTCATTCACATTCCAGAACAGTAACTCATAGAAAACGCCTACTCGAACAGAGCAAATTAAAATGCTATACTCACTGTCTGGCTTACGTTGTCACTTTGTACATTGCCAAGACATAAATTACTTAAAGAAAGAGACGATCATCGATCATTTGCTTCACTTAGATCGTTACCCTTGACTTTCGTGACTTATGATCAAAATGTGTTTCTTTCTACTTGGCAAAAAAGGCTTCCGATCACGATGTTATTGCTAGATTGGGTCCATTCCATTTAGGGGAACTGCAGGGCATTGCTCATCATGGCCTAGCAATTTAAGCAAACTGAAGTCTGAGGTCAAATTAGATTTGTAATTCGTAATGATCGGACTTTTTTCTCAACGTAACCAAGGGCATTCTCATCCACATTTGTTAAAATATTTGGTTCCTGTCCTGGAATAAAGTTCTTTTGGAAAGCTTTCTTTTGTTTTTGAGGTGTCATATTGAACTTTAAGGACGGCAAACATGGAAAGGCAGAGGAGAAACTGTTTTATGTAAATGGGAGTCGAATTTAAGTCTCTAGCTTTCCTCGTGGATGTCCTACAAGGTGATGTCTTGATCGATGGTTAGCCTACAACGATTTATCATCAGATTGTTGACATAGGATTTCAGGCATTCACATACGTTGTTACTGCAAAGAAGAAGCTGCCGGTAATTTTGAAGAAATCTTCTTCCTCTGCATTAAATAGCTCTGCAGGTAGGTCATCCGGCCTTGTCATAATGAACTTTAGATATTGCTATTTTTACTTCAGTTTACTTGGCGCTCATCTCCCGAGTTTGGTTTGTTTTGCCTGACAGCGTAATTTGGATTGTCATCGCCGATTAATGGCAAAAGTTATTTCCCATATCTTTCGCATCTTCGGTGACATTTTAATCAATTTTCCTCGTTCATTGCTACAAGTTTTGTTCGGCCCATTTGTTAACCCATTTAATGAAACGTCAAGATATTGCTTTTAGACTAGCACCCCTTATGGTCTTACTGTTTTCTCCATTACTTTTTGGTGCATATAGTGAACGAGCTGCTGCTGTTTTTCAATGTAGCACTTCTTCATGGACTGAATGCATACATACTACATGCACTTGCCTGCAATGTTCATCAAGCCAGGAGTTTATAATCTGGTGCGGCCCCTGCTTATAGAATATTGCAGCAGTTCGTACCCTTTCCTTGTCGTAAAAGGCGACTAAATGGGAAAAAGCATATTTGAAAGATGAACCTGATGCGCATAAATATCTAAAGAAGCTACTTGAAGTCTGTATTCGTAATCGGGTTTCCACGACTAAAAGTTACTCGTACCGGTGGGACAAAAAACAAATCGGATTTACATTCATACATTCACGCAATCCACATGAATGAAAAGAGAATAATAGGAAAGAGCGGCATCATAGAAATTAACGTATATGAATACATTACCACGCCTAGCGTTTCTTATGAATAGTAAAGGAACGATCCTGCGGCAAATGGTAATATTCGTATCAGACCTCAATGATTTCCGCAGGCGAGCAATATGATGCTCAAGAAATTAATTACGTGTCGCAAACTGCACATTGACGGGTAAAAGTTTCGAACTAGAAAACGTATAAAGGCAACTTAAATTCGGTGTTATGTGAGTTCAGGAAGCCAAAAGGCGAAATCTCAGAAACAGGATCGCTACGAATACTTGAACTTGACTAACAAAACGCATATAAATTTTGGATAGCTGGACTCCTATATAAGCCCAAAAATTAGTGACTAACTAAAACTTATAACTAAACATGAAACCCGGAGTATTGTTAGTACCTTCGCACCGCCAAAAAGAAGGGGGCAATCGGGAGCAAAAAACTATTGGCGAATGTTGAAGAATCGAATTACGAATGCGCATACAGGAAACGGTTTCGGAACGTGCAGCTCAGGAGAGAAAATATACTACTTTCATGCAAATCACATCGTCCTTCTATACAACAGGGTGAATGACTCTAACTCCAACTTTTTAAAATGCTATAATTTCTTTGCTTTTTGATAAATTTTATTGTGCCAAAGCAAAAAATGTTGGAAAAGACATCAATTTTCAAATTTTATCAGTAGTTTTCAATATATCCACCTGTGGCGCGAATAATGACCTTGAGACGGAAGAAGAAAGCATCGCACGCTGCACGCAAGTGGCTCTGCGGTATTTCGACCCATTCCCGGTGAAGGGTATTTCGCCTTCAAAATACCTCAGACAGAGAAATCCAACGGATTTGCATCCGGAGAATTTGCAATCCATTGTGTCGAAGAAATGAAGTGTGGAACATTGTTTTTTTAACAACCTTGGTTGGCGCGCGCTTTGTGAGACGGTGCCGAGTCCTGTTGAAATGTCACAGTTTCACGGTATACGATCGCATTAATTTTGACGCCACGGTCCAAAAATACGAGCGGAGAGCGATCATCGGCGGTTATGGCAGCCCAAACCATCACCATCGGTGCTTCCTGTTTTCTGGTGGCCGTCCGAAGGTGTAAATTTTCGAAGGACCTCTCTGGCAAGTAAATTCGGTCGTTCTGTTTGTTGACATATTGCTTTATAACAAATGGCGACTCATCGGAAAAAACCAAATTCGGGAACTCACCACTTTCGTGCAAGCGTAGCAAGTCCTTCGCTCTTTCGACTCAAACTTTTTTTTGTTACGGTGTAAGATCGTGTGCTTTTTGGAACTTCAATGGCCTCAGCCCAAGCTCATTTTCCAACGATATGTTGAGCTCACGAGCCATTTTTCTTCCACTTCGACGCGGATTTCGCTCAATTCGAGCCTTCACTTTCCGAACCATTTCTGCCGATGTTGCTGTTTTTTTATGACCACCTCCATGGCGTTTTGCAACGCTGCCATTATCACGGCAACGAGTTATGGTTCGAGACACAAGTGATTTATTCACGTTGAGGTGCTGGAGGGCTCTAACGATAGCTACTTGTGCTTTTCCAGCCAAATATAAAGCAATCACACTATCACGTTTTAATTCCATTGCGGATAAAAATTTTCCAACACAACTGAGACGCAAATCGTTTAAAAGGCTTGTAAATAATAAAATTATCTGTCATGTGTCGAAAGTTGAGCTCACTGTCATGAACGGTTTGGAAATTATAGCAGTCTGAAGTTGGTTGCAGTTCGAGCCATTCAGGCTGTAAATGTACGATGTATTATTTATTACGTGAGATTGGGGCATAATCACGTTCTGCATCGGTTGACACTAAGCCCAGATTGATTGAACTTCTATGCTGGAATAACGTGAAACGGCGAGCAACGAAAACCAACGTCAATCGAAAAAATAAACTGCCACGACTTATAAGGAAAGAGGCCAGCTATAGACGGTAAATATCCAAGAATGTCTACAAAATCCCATGCACCAAGAGGAATAATTAATCGATCAAAAACGAGTTAGCATGTTTAAGGTAACGGCGAAACGAAGAAAAAACTTGCAAGAGTTTCAATTGCCAAATTATATTGGAGACGAGCCAGCGCCTATTAAAACACGAGATTTGCTATACGGAAAGAGCACCTTAACGCATTACTTAACGAAGAATTTCCGCGAAGTACAAGTACAAGTACAAAGGAGAGGAAAAGGAATATAATCAAGTAAAAGAATATACCGGGGGTGTACATTCGGATCTTATCACTTACCATCCGAGGTGTGGATGGCAATTGGAAACTTTGCATTTAAATTACTTCCGTTCAAAAAATGATAAGAGACGGTCGAATACCTAACCAGTGAAGAGCTAACTTTCTTTTTATACTATATAAAGGCAAGGGCAACACGATAATTTGCAACAATCAGTGATACCAGCTTCCCACACTATGAACATTTCTGAACAGTCGACTAGGCAATATTATTTGACCCAACTGGAGTAAGTGCGGATTTGAGGGAGGTATTTCGAATTAAGATGCTATTCAAAATTTATTGGTAAGGAGTAACAGTTGATCACCTCTGCAGCTCAGGTAGTAAGTCCTATTTCACGCCTCCTCGTGGCGTCTCTTCGGAGATTGCAAGTGCCGGTTGATCTGTGGCCCAGCGATCCGCAATCATAAAAAAATTGTCTTGCTCCAAAACGGACACAATATCCTCAGATATATGTAGACGGATACTTTGTTGACGACCCTTATCTATCGATTACGGGCATAGATCGGATTCTGGAAGTGAATACCCTCCTCGACTCTCGAGAAGAAGACCGTCAGTACGCCAGACTACTCCAACTCTAGAGTACACGCGGTACTAGTTGGATATCTTCGGACTGAGTGAAATAAGATGGTAGCACGCGGGAGAATACCCTTCACCAACCGGAAACACTACTACTTTACTCTGGAAAATCAAATGGGAACGTGTGGGAGTCTTGTGTAGGGTTTATGTAAACATCAGCAGCAAGGAAGAGCCTCTTATTGTGGAAGCTTTATAAAGACCGGATGTTAACGACCAGATTTCAGAGTATTGTAAGCACGCACGACGAAATGCTCGATTGAGAATGAAAAGGACAACTTCTATGAACAATTAGGTGCCGTCTAGAATAAGACCTCAATGCCAAGGTAGGAAGCGATAACACCGCGCTCAGATACTTAATGAATTTTCATTGCATTGAAGACCGAAATGACGTGGCGATAGGTTGGTCGATTTTTGCAACACCAAATACCCAGTCATTGGAGGCACTCTGTTTGACCACCAAACCTGCCACAAGATCAGCTGGGTCCAATCTGATAGGTAGAGAACATCAAACCAGATAGACTACATCGCTATTTAGAAGTTTTTATGACATCCTTAACAGCCGCGGAACTGATATCGGTACGGAGTGCAACCACCATCTTATGGTGCTAAATTACGCTTTCGTACTGCATCCGTAACCAGCAATTGTACCAACATCCTCACTACAGCGAGGCACCGACAGACTCCAGGACCCCGCAGTGCGCCAACAATTCAGTGACCATCTCAGCTTGGAAGCGGTAAAAATCAACAGATCTGAGCAAACAATTGTGGATAAACACTGGTGATCTGTGAAAATTGTTTTCACATCCGGATCGTAGGGGTTTATGCGTAAAAGGCAGGGACACCACAATACATGGCTATCAACTGAATTCTGGAGCCGGTTCGAGGAGAGTATGTCATGCATCAGCCCCAGCAGCAGAGAAATCTGAACTTGAACCCCAGTACCGCTTCAAACGAAAGGAAGTACAGCGTAGTGTAAGACGCAATAAGCTCAACCACATCAGTGCGTTATCTCTATAAACTGAGGAGGCAGCAATCCAGTACAACAATAGGACCGTTTATACTTTTACCAGGTAGATTACAGGGGGACGCATCACCTAACAGCATACTGTAAAAAATGTGGACGGTTCCCTACTTATAGCGGGTGAAGAGCAGCTCAGAAGATGAAGGGGGCATTTCGTACTGAATAGCACTCAACCATATAAGACAACAGCGCGAGTATCTCGAACCAAAATGAATCATTTGAAGTAGCAAACTTCCGAATTTGCACTGGCCCCCCTAGAAATACAGCGATTGCAACCGCGATAAAGGCCCCAAAGACGATCAAAGCGGTAGGCATTGATGGAATTCAAGCGGAATTTTTCCAACTGCGCCAAATATGTATATCGGGAGAACCACTAGGACCTATTACAGCTAATGCATGGGAAAATTAGCGTTTTCCCAAGGAGTGAAAACAAGGAATGATTATCAAGTTACCGAAAAAGGGCAATCTGATGGGTTGCGGAAATTGGCAGTTAGCGAAGCTAATTTTGGACTGGGTCAAAATGCATTAAGACTCAACCCTTGATGTCGAACAATCAGGCTTTCGCTTCGGATCCTCCTGTACTGATCATATAAACACCTTGCAGATCATTGTAGAGAAATCCGTCGAATATACGTAGGTCGTCGCATTTTGAGCTTTCCGTCGATTTTGATAAGGCTAAACCGGGAGTTTATATGGAAAGACTTACGCAGGAGTGGTATTCCTGCTAAAATCGTTGCTATTATAGAGGCTACTTAGGAAAGTACGTTCCGTGTTCTATACAAGGGTAAGTTATTAGAAGCCTTTGAAGCACAAACCGGAGTTCAGGAGAGTTTTATTTGATCACCGCTTCTGTTCCTAGTGACAACAAGCGAAGTTATCTGCGCAGCATTGTCCGAGGAAAGCGGCAGTGTTCAATGGACAATGACATCTTACCTGAAACACAGGGTTTTGGATTTATGTTACAGTACACCAGATGAGTCAAAATCTGTAAACTGAAGCCAGCAGAGTGGGACTGAAAACAAATGCAGCTAAAATTAAATTCCTTCGTCTTTCCAGTTCTTTCTCCCAACTTAGCATTGCTGGGCAGGAGGTCGAGAAAGTACAGAGTTTTCCTTATTTGGGAGAGAACCATTTCGGCGCACCGAACTCTATGTTAGTAGCAGAATCGGGAGGTCAAAATCTTCTCATGGAATATTGTTTAAGGCGTGGAAAAGCAATGTTTACAGCATTAACACCAAGCTGGGATAGTTTTGCTCCAACTCGCTTAGAGTCAGTAGTGCTGTGGTGCAGTAGTTGGAAGGTGATCACAGCAATCACTTCGCTAACAGTTGTATGCGCATCATGTTGAGAGTAATTTTCCCCAACCGAAGCTCAAGCGCAGAGCTCCATACTACAATAGGCCAGGAGCCAGAAAAGGAAATGGTCGCACCTTAAGACCCGAAGAAAATTCCATTGCGAATCGCGCCATGCAATGGAACCCGCTTACCCAGTCAGGAAAAATAGCTGGCCGCCTAAGGCAGACGCGACGCAGACCAGTTGAGGAGGAGTCGGGGAAAGAGTTTGAGAGAGCTGAAGTACGTTGCATAAAACTGGAAAAGATGTGGCGCAGGCGTTGTTGACGTTAAATGCACAGCGGAAATAAGCGGATAATTCAAAGTTAAAGTTGTAGTACAAGATCCGCCGATGATATCATTATCAAAAAGCTTATATTCAACCAAGAACGCCCGAAAATCCAGTCCGGCTCCAGTTTCAGCCGGTGTTCGAAGAGTTGCTGAAAGAAAAAATAGTTGGGTAACTCAAGCGCATGAACATTGAACATCAATAAAATCTTAGCCTCACTAAAGAGGTGATCCAAAATAGAGTGGCCTGTAGACTTGTTGTAAGCGGCATGCAGCAATGCAGAGACGTGCCAGAGATATGTAGTCTGGAAGTTGCATATTTCAACGGATAATAAAATCACAATAAGGTCTGATAAAACCTAGCACATAGTACCTACTCCTAAAATATTTGTATTGACCTCAGCTCCAAATATGATACATTAAAGTTAGATTAAAAAATATTCCTCAAACGACTACATGCCAGAAACCCAGATGGGAAATAACAGTAGTATCGTGGCCAGTCTCATTCTCTTGAAGATGTCTAACCAAGTGTGCGTTACGCCGTTTTTATATCGCGGTCCCCGAACTTTGCTAGGAAAATCATCTTATTTCCTACGATCATATTCTGAAATGCGTTTCAGGAAGGACTCAGTGATTTCCCCATTTTGAGTGTGTTGTACGAAATCGTATAGTCTCAAATTAGCTGCTAAATGGTTAAAAGGTAGAGAAAGGCCTTAAGCGCAGCTTTATTATTGTTCAGGAGCAGATAATTTGGGCTTAAAGGCCGTTTTACGCTCTAAATGTATTCAAGGACATACGGCTTCCATTTTTTGCCGCTAAAATACAGGAGACCAAAGTCTAGCTAACATTTTCGCCTCTCCATGAAGATGGATCCTACCACTGCATCTTTAATCGTTTTTGTTTCCGTCTGAGAAGATTCGACTAAATTTTATTTCGGCTTGGATTTTGGCTGTAGACAGTTCTACAGCTTTCAAAAACAATCGTCGCGCAAATTCGTTCAATTGCGAAAACAGATTGTCATGACTGTTATCACTAGTTGAGTTAGACTTCCTACTTCTAAACTAAAAGGCCTTTCTACGTCCACCAATTGAAGTCTGAGTGGTCTGCGGTTTAAAATGTACAGTCGTTAGGAGTGAATTGGTAGGCAGTACGAATACATTTTATTGTTGTGGTTACATGAAAGCAGACTTTAGACCAACGTTAAACGTCAAGCAAAAAGGCAACCAGCATGCTCAATTGAAGTGGAGATAGCACACCTTCCCTTAGTAGGGTGCGTTGTACACATTTCTCCAGAACACTGACGAGAGCTTTCGCCTCGAATTCGCTCTACCGTCCAATAGAAATCTGTCAAACGAGGAGATTGACATGTATCTAAAACTAATGGACGAGACAATCAAACGAACAATGGAAAAAACGATAGTTCGGTATCAACACACTGACAACGAAGACTTATTCCGCAACGCAACAATTGACGCACTGCACCGACATAAAAATAGACTGCTGTCAAGACTAAAAACCTTGTACAGACAGTTTACTGACAGACATAACCCGGAGATCATGACACTGATTTCTGTAAGTTTGTATTGGAACAACAAAATTCAGCACCAGCAACCCATGTTCCCGCAAATAAATAAAATATTTCGGAGGTAAGATCAAACGATCTTTCGTGTCTTAAAATCGCCCAAACGCCGGAGAACGAGCACATACTCATAGCAGTAGGCATCGATCCAAATGACGATCCGCAGTAGAAGGTAGAGGGTATAGGAGTGTCTTTCCAGGAAGTGTACAAGGCGAATGACATCATTGGCCCGAACCACGACCTGGAGAGTCGAGGGCTTGTGCCGAATTTCTGCCTTCGAAATGAAATTGTGAATTGGCGATTCGAGAACTCGGGTTTCACCCAGTTCAGTGACGAGAATATGGCAAATAATGTCATCACCAGCGAAAGGGTATTACCACCGTTCATTTCAAAGCAAGAGCTCCAAAGGATCTTCGAACTTAGAAGTAAGAAATCAGTGGGAACCGATGAAATACCGAACATTGTGCTTCGACATCTCCCACTAGAAGCGGTGGACATTTATACCACCCTGTTTAATAATGCAATGCACATTATCCAGCGCATTGGAAAACTGCGGTGGTACATGCCATCCCCAAAAGGGATAAAGATAACATACTTCCAATCCGGCGAATCTCCGCTCGATCAGTCTTCTTCCAAACATCAGTAAGGTTTTCGAGAAGGTGATCAATAGAGTCCTGACTAAGTGGGTTGAGGGCAAACATATAGTTCCGGATAATCAATTCTAAACTGGTTTCTGATATCCAATGGAACAAAGGCAAGAACCAGTGCACTGGTGCCCGCCTGATTGCCTTACAAAAAGCCTTCGATACCGGGACTCTTTTTCAAGCTGGATAGGTTGGGCATTAGTAAACCACTGCTGTACATTCTTTTTCATTTGCTCTCCAGTAGACAGTTCATCATGAAGAATGGCGATGTGACTTCTGCTGGAACATTTCACATTGAAAACGGTCTGCAACAAGGTGCGGTAAATCCGCCGATCCTATTCAGCATTTACACAAGTGATCTGATAGGTTCACTTCACCATGCCATAGCGTACGTAGACGACTTAATCGTGTACAGGTCAGGTTCAAAGATTGAGATCATCAATATACAGCGATGATTGGAAGCTGAAAATCAACTTTCAGAAGTCGGAAACCATTATGTTTAGGACGCCTTTGTCTGGGGCGTTTTGGGGTACCAGAAAGAATTGGCGAAAGCTTTCGATCGTGGGACAGCACGGGCAGCCACTCGCTTGTCGAAATGTAGTCAGATACCTTGGGATCTGGCTAGATCAATATCTGTATTGTAACAAACATATTGATCTTGCTCTGGCCAGATCCAAAGGTGCTTTATAACAGCCAACTCGATGCAAGGTTGAAGGTGATCTGCTACATAGCCCTTATCCGGCCTACACTTGTACCTATTTCGATGTCCCGTGTGGTTCAACTTGAGAGCAAGTTTATTGGAAAAGATTCGGGTGTTTGAGAGGGCTTGTCTTAGAACTTGTCTTCGCTTATACAGAACACCAGAGTCCGAGTACATAAAATTCTATCCTAATGAGGTCTGGTACTACAGGGCGAACCTAATAAGAGTAGACAATTTCGTCATTAAGTTGACTCGAAGGCACATTGTAAGAGCAATGACCTCATCGAACAATCTGATCTCCAAGGCTTACTACCCCAATTATATGTATCACGAGAGAGTTAGCTTTGACGGCTTTATTCCTCCAGAAGCGTTCTTCAAACCTCGATATGAAAGGTTTGATCCAGGACAGATTAGCTGTGCTGTTAATCTTCCACGTCGCTCGAACAACTGCGGCCAGGCGACTCAACTACGACAGAGACGTCGCACATGGCAGTGCGAAGCGTCTCCGGTTCAGTAGGGGTAGGTAGGGAGTCGCTACATGAGGGATGTTGCTCGGCAGTACCAACAATTTTGGTGGTTTGTTGGAGGAGAGGAAGCTTCGTTGTGGAATTCCTGTAGTACAAGATAGCTTCACTAGGAAGAAAAGTCGGTTAGCCTAGTTTTTTTTATTAGCCATGGCCGGCTTACATACTCGTAGTTTTAGGTAGGATTAGGGTAGATTTAAGAAAAAAATAAAATAAAAATCAAAATAAAATTATAAAGAACAGAGGTGGGTAATTCTCTCTAAAAGAAGGGATAATCCAGGGATTTTTGGGAATGACGTCGTACGTCAATCATATTTGACATGTCTGAACTACACAGCTGCAGCATACAAACAGACAAGCAATTGAGCGCTATACTCCGCAAGAGCGTTAAATAATCGTGTCGATGTTTTTGACCAACAATCGGTCGGTGATGTTAGCGCAGCGTGAATTTCGACGTCGATTTCCCAATCGCGTCGCGCCAACTGGGTAAACATTCCGGCGCTTAGCTACTCGGCTCGAACAGAATGGAACCACAGGAGACCATGAAGGGCGTGGCCGCCATCGGACTGGTAGTTCGGCTGAGAATATCGCGGCTGTGGCTTTCAATGACGTTGAGAACGTATAAACATCAACCAGACGACGGGCCATGCAATTGAGCATCATCAGGCGGACCCTACAGCGAATTTTAGTGAAAGACTTACACCTGTTCCCGTACAAAGTGCAAACGGTGCATCAGTAAATGCCTCCTGACCATCAGTCGCGTGTGAATTACTGTAAAGCCGTCTTCAATCTCAACAACGAAGAGGACGATTTTGTGTCGAAAATCATCATGAGCGACGAGGCGCATTTCCACTTAAGCGGTTATGTCAATAAGCAAAATCTTCATTTCTGGGGCACTGAAAATCCGCGTGTGATGCACGAAGAGCCATTACATCCACTCAAAGCCACTGTGTGATGCGGCATTTACGCGGGAGGAGTGATTGGGCCGTATTTTTTTGAGCGTGACATCGGCAATACAGTCACTGTTACTGGCAAACGCTACAGGGCCATGATAAACGACTTCTTACTGCCGGAATTGGATAAGCGGGGCTTGGTGAACATGTGATATCCACAAGACGGTGCGATTTGGCGATTTGGCATGGCCAGCAAGATCGCCCGATTTAACCATCGCAGACTTCTTTCTTTGGGGCTACTTGAAGTCGCGGGTTTATGCCAACAAGCCTCAGGCAATCGTAGCCCTTAAGGAGAATATTCACCGGAAATCTTGCATAAAGTCATGGAAAATGCGATAAAACGGGCACAAATGTGTATCATTTGTGTTCTAAGGCAGTTCTAAGGCAGTTCCAACCCTTGGCCAAGGACATTGGCAATTCACTGTTGGCGTCTATGAACCCAATGTAAGGATCTGCAATGTTAGGACCCATGTTAATAAAGTGCAATCGGATAATCAGCGGATGACTTAAACTAACAGACATATGAGTAACAGCTATGTATCTTAAGAGCGTGAAGGCATCGGGCGAGTAAATCGAAAACTGTGGGAAACATTACTGTTCGCGGCAAACTTTGGCAAGACGATATGTTTGGCCCAACGCACACAAAACCTGGACATTTTATAAGTAATAAACACATTCTTCCCTCATCTCAATAGACAGTTGATGCTATTAAAGTCAATCAACCAAATTCACAACATTTTAGGAGGAATACGAGCAGAAACGATGGAAACAACACTGACTTCCTCGAAAGGGGAAGAAAGCCACGAGAAGCTGGCCATGATGATTTTGGAAGATACTCAGCACTGGAGACCCTTAAAGTCATCTCCTTCTCGGAGCACAACACACAAGTGCGGTTCTGATCTCATGATTTTTCTATTACGCAAAGATGGTTACCAGAAATTTTAAAACTACTTGTTTGGAATTTTGTGTCGCACACGAAAGCACTTCAAGTTTAATTACAGATTAACAATTTTCTGCTCCCAAAGTCTCCAACTGAAGATCACTCTATTAAAGAAAAACAATAAAGACTCCAAACTGATGTCTGCCACACCCTCTCCTTTTCTGGTTTAATTGGCCATGCAGTACCGTCTACCGCACAGCTCATATGAGGAGTAAATAGCACAGCCGCTCGTAGCGGAGGAGCATTAATGTAGCACATGAGTTCGAGTAGTTTTTCTTTAGTGTACTCATAGCTACCACAAACTACGATCTGACTCCATATGTGCCGTGCGGTAAATACTAGTACAATACATGTGCCCGTTCCGGGGCACCATCCCCGTCCTCGTAGTCGTACTTCATTATGGGAGAGCCGCTTCAAGCAACAATAAGTTTATCGTGACAATCTTCGCGTATCGCATCGGAGGGTTGCGTAAGCGTAAAAGATACAGGGGCCAATTGTTCATTGTCATCACCATAATGCCTACCATCTGGTGTGGGGACTCTCCATTACGTAATTCAGTGCAGAGGTGCATTTATTTTATGGCGCACTAATCGACTTCTTGTTGTTTCATTGTGACACTGTTGAAAAGAAATAACAATGATAACAAAAAAAACAAAAAAAATAAAGAAATTGTGGTGGTGGCGGTAAATCATAATTTCAATTGACGCTAATTAAGGCTGACGGTGATTACAATGCATGCGACATTACTAGTTCCACGTAGTACTCGCATTGTTGTGGAAAGTCGGTAGTTTGCTGCACAAGGAAATGGATCTAGTTGACGCATCGTACCAGCGCAGCAATTTGGCAGGTCCATGTTGTAGAAGAATCATTTTCATGACAGGAACTGGTTTACTCGGTTGAAAGGCTGAAGTATTTGTAGTGCTCATAATTGGGATGTACGAGTAAATCTTCCAAGTAGGATACATGTCTTCGAAACAAACCACTTAAGACTTAAGACTTAAGACTTAAGACTTCCGGAGAGATGGCGTAACTTGTATTATTCCATTGTTATTATTCCATTGGAACATGCGTTGGAAAGCTACTGTCATTGTACGTCATTTCGGTATATGTCATTCATTTGAAGCGTAAACAACAATAATTTTTTTTCACTCAAATATGTCGAACTTTCTGCCTGAAAAAGTGTTTTTGCGGGGAGTTCTTCTTCATTACTTTAATATGAAGAAAACTGCTGCCGAAAGTCATCGTATTTTGGTGGAAGTTTATGGTGAACATGCGCTAGCTGAGCGAACGTGCCAAAAGTAGTTTGCACGATTTAAAAGTGGTGATTTTGGCTTGGAAGACGATGAACGTCCTGGGCAGCCAAAAAAGTTTGAAGATGAAGAACTGGAAGCATTACTCTATGAAGATTGTTGCCAAACACAAGAAGAGCTCGCAGAATCTTTGGGTGTCACTCAAGCAGCCATTTCAAAACGTTTAAAAGCAGCTGGATATATTCAAAAGCAAGGAAATTGGGTTCCACATGAACTCAAGCCGAGAGACGTCGAAAGGCGGTTTTGCATGTCCGAAATGCTGCTGGAACGCCACAAATGGAAGTCATTTTTGCATCGAATTGTTACTGGTGATGAAAAATGGATCCATAACGACAACCCCAAGAGCAAAAAATCATATGTGAAACCCGGCCAACCAGCCAAATCAAGGGCAAAGCCGAATATCCATGGCGCGAAGGTAATGCTCTGTATTTGGTGGGATCAGATGGGTGTGCTGTATTATGAGCTGCTAAAACCGGGTGAAACCATCAATGGACAACGCTACCGAACACAATTAATCCGTTTGAAGAGAGCAGTGGCCGAAAAACGCCCGGGATATGCGACCAGACACGAGGCAATAATTTTCCATCATGACAACGCTCGGCCCCACGTTGCTATTCCGGTTAAGAACCATTTGGAAAACAGTGGATGGGAAGTCTTGCCCCTTCTGACTACCATTTGTTCCGGTCGATGCAGAACGCCCTCACTGAAATACGGTTCACATCAGAGCAGAATATCAAAAATTGGCTTGATTCATTCTTGCCTGCCAAGCCGGCACAGTTCTTTTGGGATGGGATCCACAAATTGCCAGAAAGATGGGAAAAAGTCATAGCTTCAGATGGGCAATACTTTAAATAATACTATTGTACATGTTTTTCTTAAATAAACGTTCAAATTTTGGAAAAAAAAAACGAACTTAATTCGTGTTCTATACCCAATAATACGGAATCAAAGAGTGAGAAGAAAAGCGATTTACGCGTTCGCGAATGAGGAAAGAGAAGTAAACCCCAACTTTTAGCTATTTAGCGGGAAGACTATGGAAACGATGTTGTTGGCTCCGAAGTTAGTCGGTGACTGTGCAAAAAAAAATATATATCTTATCCGTTACTTGGAAAATGTATATGCTTAAGCCATATTGCTCCAAAAAACTGTTAACAACTGTATACTATAGTCTCATCAACTCAAAGTTACATTTAAGATTTAAGAATAAATTCTAGAGGTTTAGTTAATATCCCTCATTTTAATAAAACCCACTTCTCTAACTTTTTCCCTTTAACAGCACCCAAATTGTTTAGCCTATTGCCTTACGAAATTCGAGATTTAAACGTGAGAAATTTGTTTTCAAGGAGAGTCAAAAAATGGCTTTTTACATTGGTTAATTCTTCGGCCAATAATTTACTAATAAATAGAGCTTAGAAGTCTAGTTTTGATTTAATTTTAAATTTTATTTATCTTTTTCTTAAATTTTTGTTTTTTCTTAATCTTTTAATTTTTCTAGTAACTTATACGAGTAAATCTAATTACATATGTAATTATTATTAACTTTGCTGATGGGTCATTCGCCTCTAGTTCTCTTAAGACTAAAGAATGACACCTATCTTTACTATTATTCCAAAAACAAAATGTGTATATGTAATTTGATTTTTGAAGTGCAATATTATGAAATAAGAATAAAGAATTACAAATAATAAAAGAAAAAAAAAAATAAAAAAATTCTTCCTCCGGATTTCTCAATAGAAAAATTTTTCTCCAGCTCTTGCCAGTGGCTTTCATCCAGCAGGAAGACCTCCCTACCGACCCTATCAGTCTCAGGAACCTTTATGTCAGGTACCACGAGATTTTTAGCATGTCCCCTCAGAAAGTAGCAGACGACCTTGCTGCATTCGGCCACTACGTTCACTCTAAACGAGTCTCACACCTACAGCGAAGCCGAGCTGACCACGATAAATTTGTTCGTCCATAACGTGCCTTCCTCGTCAGCACTTAAACCATCCCGCCATACATCTCCACCCCACAACATCCCTCTTACATTTTACTACTCTAAAACCAATGCTGTCCTATGTCAATCGCATTCTCCTCCCTTGGATATTTACGCCTTGACTGAAACCAATTTGATTCCCGACATAAAGAACCAGGAATTGTTCCCCCCTACTTTTAATGTTTTTCGCGACGACGATCCTACCCGCCCACATGATGATTCCCCCTGTCGAGGCGTCCTACTGGCGATCCACAACAGCTTTAACTCTTCTCCCATTACCATCTCTTCATCCTCTAAAGTCGACTTTGTCGCTATAAAAATATCACTCTCCTTCAAGTCCCTTTACGTTTTATGTTGCTACATCCTGCCAGCTCAACCTACCGAATCTTACCAACTTGTTGTCGATGCGATCGACTATTTAATTGACCTGTCTGACTCTACTGACGATATCTTTATTTTCGGCGACTTTAATCTTCCTCAGCTACAGTGGATTCCATCAGACGATCAATCGTTCTTCATCGCTTCAAATGCCAACTCAGCTAAGGAATGTCTCTTCTTAGATCGCTTAACAGACTCAAGTCTATGCCAAGTCAGTGGTGTATCCAACTATATGGGCAGGCAATTGGACCTTATTTTCACAACAGATTCAATTAACTCCTCAGTCTCACTTTGTCCCCTATCTCTCTCTACAATCGACAACTACCACCTCCCCCTTCTACTTTCATTTTTTCATAACTCTTCTTTCCAGTCCACTCCTCCCACAACTCTCTCATCCTACGACTTTCATAAAGCAAACTTTCACAAAATCAGTGACTATCTTAGCAGATCCCCCTTTAACTTTCACAACCTAAGCGTAAATGATGCCTTATCCATTTTTTATAAAGAAATATTTAATTTTCCATTTTCCCGCCTTAAAACATCATCTACTAGTCCTCCCTGGTATAATCGCAAGCTTCGTTCCTCACGAAACAAGAGAAACAAGTTATGGGCTGTTTTCCTGCGTACCAGATCCTTGTCCGACTATTCCAACTATCTTGGTGCTTATCTTCATTTCACCGATCTTTACGATTCCCTTTACCAGCGTTACCTTAACAATGCGCAAGTCAACCTTATAAATGACCCTAAGTCCTTTTACCAATTTGTTAACTACAAAAGAAAGTCCGATGGTTACCCTCCTTCCCTCTCTTTCAACAACAAGTCATCAACCGATCCACTCACCATTGCCAACCTATTTGCCAGCTTCTTTAAACAATCCTTCACCAACGACTCCTTTGTACCAGATCCATCCTATTTTCGTTACCTACTGAACTTCTCCAATGGCCCACTTCTCTCTCACATCTTGGACCCCTCCTATATCGAATATAAATTACACAAACTCAATGACGAATTTACACCCGGTCCAGATAGCCTCCCTGCCATATTTTTTAAAAAATGTTCTTCGTCTCTTTCCCTTGCCCTTTCTGATTTATTTCGTCTATCCCTTTCACAAGGAGAATTTCCTCAGGTTTGGAAAACCTTCTTTATAACCCCGATCAACAAAAAGGAATCAAAGACCGAAATAACAAACTATCGTCCAATCGCTAAACTCTCCCATATACCCAAACTCCTCGAAAGTATTTTGTATGAAGCTCTAAGCTTCCAATGCAAATCACTTATTTCCCCTAGACAACACGGCTTCCTAAAGGGTAGGTCAACCACCACAAATCTCGTTAAATTCTCATCCTTTGACACCTCTGCCCTGAAAAATGGCAACGAAGTCGATGTAGTTGCAACCGATTTTAGCAAAGCCTTCGATAAAATCTCTCATCGATTAATACTCTTCAAATTGTCTGCCCTCGGCTTTGAACCCATACTGTTAAAATGGATATCCTCTTACCTCGAAAACCGTTTTTACAGTGTTCGTTTTAGGTCAGCCCACTCCGCTCCATTTTTGGCCACCTCTGGAGTTCCTCAAGGTAGCCATCTCGGTCCCCTTCTCTTTATATTAACCTCGATCTCGATAGGATCATTAAATACTCGTCCGTCTCCCTTTACGCCGACTATACCAAATTTTTCAAAACCATTTCCTCTCCCCATGACTTTTTCCTTCTTCAACAAGACCTTAATAGTTTTTCGATCTGGTGCCTCAAAAATTGTTTGGAACTTAATATCACCAAATGCCAATCCATCACCTTTTCACATAAGCGGCTCAAATCTCCTCCCCGACTCTACCTTCTCCACAACCAACCTATCTCCTCTGTTGAATCTCTTCGCGACCTCGGCATTTTGTGTGATAGATGGGATAATCCTTAAAGCCAACTCTGCACTAGGTTTTGTAAAACGATGGTCCACCAACCCATACGTGACCAGGTCCCTCTATATTTCCATTCCACCAAAATTAAAAAATTAAAAATTCATCTTAATTTCGACGGTTTAACAGTCTGCAGGAGTACTCTGTGCATTTCGCCGATAGCCGATATTATAAGTTTGTTCAAGGGGTTGTGACCACATGAAAGCACTTCAGAAGTAAACGGTCTTCTTCTACCATAGTCACCCCATTCATAGAATTTCTTATTCATTCCCAGAGACCTGTCATCTGCACATACTCGTATTTTCGACTAACCATTAACAAAGTATTGGCCTAACCGCAGTTCCAGTCAGCCTAACAAAATTCCTTCAAATTACAGACCTTCAAGCGGATACACCTACTAGTGCTCCATCAGACCGTACACATGTAATTTTGCCAAATAGTAATTAAGTGCCGCGCTTAATTGCACGGCAAGTAGCGGAGAACAAATTATTGAAACAAACGTGATAAATTAATTCACGGTTTCAATGGTTTGAATGCCGTTGAGCTATATATGAGTTCTTTAATTGAGTAGCAGCTCCCCAAAAACTGAGTGATTAATTGGTTCACTTACATATGTAAGTGCCTTACAGAGGAGGATTTGTTTCTTTGTTCCCATTCTTAAGAATCAGGAATTTCCTTATCGGCACAGGAATGTGGTTCAATTATGAAATTTCGCTGAGTCAGTCAATAGGCGTGGGAATGAACTCAGATACTCGTAATAGTGACTTTATTCCGCAAAAAAGTTTAAAACATCTGATTCAATTGTGAATTGCATCTCGTCAGAAACTTTTGTATAGATACCTCCATATGGACTTATCCCATTATGAGAAGACGCTCCTTATCCCACTCATAATCATGACTCATTCCCTTGTTCTTAACCCGAATGGTGTGGAAACAAAACATCACAAAAAAGCAGTTGACCCTAATTCTGCCAAATTTGGCAGAGTGTTTCCATTATTCCTCCGGTAATTGTCACTACAGAACCTCGCACCGAGATTTATTAAGATGCCCGTTGCTAGGTTAAGCATCCGTCATGGTTATAGCACCTTAAATGGTGAGTCTCGTCACTTCGAGAGGCTGGTTTTCTTTTTTATTTTTTTTATTTTTCACGTACTCGTACATACTCGTACAGAGCGATTAACAAAACAAGCTTCCTGTCACATAAACACCATGCGCGGAAGTGAGATCCGATTTTCGAATTTCGAATTTCGTAGCGTGCGTCGTCGCTACTTAATTGAGACATTCAATTGAGTTTCCAATCAATGTGGCCATTGTGAGTGCTGCATTCATATTTCCGTTCGAATTGTTGAAATTACTGGCCATACATGGGGTCCGGTGTTTATGCAGTTTTATTGTGGCGGATACCTTTGTATGGCAAAGCGCTCCATTATGCGAAAGCAATTAATAATCAGTGACCATCTGGTGGAATTAGAGATGAATTTAAAAGGAGCTCTAGGCCGGCAGTACGAGTACTCGTAAGCTGATTAACTTTGGATGGATATGAGCTGTTGAGTACAACACCTCTGACGCACGTATAAGAAAGTTTCACATTGAAACTAAAACGTAATTAAACGCATCTGTGATTTCGTAAACACATTCACGATTCACACGACTAAATGTCCTGTGATAAAAAACACAAGAACTTGCTTTTTTGTGCCGAAATCCCACCCACCATCTAAACTAGTGTTATTCTGTTGCTATGAAACGAACGAAGATTGGCAACAGAGGCAGAAGCCGAACATGGTTTTGGGGGAGTAGCAAATGCAACGTGAGAGACAATCATCTCCTGGACTTCACACTATCTCACCAAGTAACACAAAAAGTAATCGACTTTACGATATCCAACAAGTACGCTTAGGAGATTAAAGGTTGGAAAATACGTGGGTTGACTGAAATGTTTCCGACCGCAACATAAAGATACCGGCGCTCGTCAATAAAAGCTAGTGAATGCTAGTTGTACATCTTTTGACAGTTACTTACCGAAGTTTCAATCGTTTTGAACGCGCAGTTTTTAGTTGGCAGTCCTTTGAGTGAGTCGATCTGAGTGTTTTTTGTGAAAGTGGAAAAAATTGAGTATCGAGCTGTTATTGAATTCTTGTTTTTGAAAGGCAACACGCCTACGCAAATCAAAAATGAGTTGGACTCTGTGTATGGGGACTCTGCACCATCATTTACCACAGTGAAATTTTGGGCAGCTGAATTTAAACGTGTCCGTAAGAGCTTGGGAGATGATGAACGTTCGGGACGTCCAAAAACTGCAACCACTGACGATAACATTGCTAAAGATCACCAAATGGTGTTAGACGACCGCCGAATTAAAGTGAGAGAGATAGTAGAGGTTATGAAAATGTCCAAAGAAAGTGTTTGTTACTCGTACATATTAAATTAAGATTTAGGCATGAGAAAGCTGTCCGCGCGTTGGGTGCCGCTTGCACCGTTTTGGCACCGATTAATTACTATAGACGAACCTTGGATACACCATTATACGCCCGAAACAAAAATTCAGTCAAAACAGTGCACTGCTAAGGGCGAGCCGGCTCCAAAAAAAGCAAAAACTGTTTTTTCGGCTGGGAAAGTGATGGCGACTGGTTTTTGGGATAGTAAAGGAGTTATCTTAATCGATTATCTTCAAAAAGGAAAAACCATTACAGGAGCATACTACGCATCATTACTTGCCCAGCTGAAGACAGAAATTGCGGAAAAACAGCCACATTTGCAGAAAAAGAAAATCCTGTTTCACCAAGACAACGCGCCGTCTCACACCTCAGCGGTTGCCATGGCGAAAATCCATGAATTACGGTTTGAACTGCTTGACCATCCGCCTTATTCACCAGATCTAGCCCCAAGCGGCTTCTTTTTGTTCCCTCATCTAAAAACTGCGCTCGGAGGACAGAGATTTTCGTCAAATGAGGAGGCAATCACCTTCGTGAACAATTATTTTGCAGGAAAAAAATGCCAAGTACTATTTGGGCGGGTTAGAGAGATGGAAGCATCGCTGGGAGAAGTGTGTACAGTTACAAGGAGACTACGTAGAAAAATAACAAAAAAATTTGAGAAAAAATGTCTTGCATCAAAATGTCTTGAAACTTTTCAGACAACTCTCGTATCATTGGATGATTCTATTGGGTATATAACTTAACGTGCGGTTTTTTTTTCAAAATTTGAACGTTTATTTAAGAAAAACATGTACAATAGTATTATTCAAAGTATTGCCCATCTGAAGCTATGACTTTTTCCCATCTTTCTGGCAATTTGTGGATCCCATCCCAAAAGAACTGTGCCGGCTTGGCAGCCAAGAATGAATCAAGCCAAATTTTTGATATTCTGCTCTGATGTGAGCCATATTTCGGTGAGGGCGTTCTGCATCGACCGGAGCAAATGGTAGTTAGAAGGGGCAAGGTCTGGGCTATAAGGCGGGTGGGGTAAGACTTACCATCCACTGTTTTCCAAATGGTTCTTAACCGGAATAGCAACGTGGGGCCGAGCGTTGTCATGATGGAAAATTATTGCCTCGTGTCTGGTCGCATATTACGGGCGTTTTTCGGCCACTGCTCCCTTCAAACGGATTAATTGTGTTCGGTAGCGTTGTCCATTGATGGTTTCATCCGATTTTAGCAGCTCATAATACAGCATACTCATCTGATCCCACCAAGTACAGAGCATTACCTTCGCGCTATGGATATTCGGCTTTGCCGTTGATTTGGCTGGTTGGCTGGGTTTTACATATGATTTTTTGCGCTTTAGGTTGTCATAATGGGTCCATTTTTCATCACCAGTAACATTCCGATGCAAAAATGACTTCCTTTTATGGCGTTCCAGCAGCAAAACCGCCTTTCGACGTCTCTCCCAATTTCCTTGCTTTTGAATATATCCAGCTGCTTTTAAACGTTTTGAAATGGCTGCTTGAGTGACACCCAAAGACTCTGCGAGCTCTTCTTGTGTTTGGCAACAATCTCCATAGAGTAATGCTTCCAGTTCTTCATGTTCAAACTTTTTTGGCTGCCCAGGACGTTCATCGTCTTCCAAGCCAAAATCACCACTTTTAAATTGTGCAAACCACAATTTAATGCGCTCAGCTAGCGCATGTTCACCATAAACTTCCACCAAAATACGATGACTGTCGGCAGCAGTTTTCTTCATATTAAAGTAATGAAGAAGAACTCCCCGCAAAAACACTTTTTCAGACACAAAGTTCGACATATTTGAGTGAAAAAAAATTATTGTTGTTTACGCTTCAAATGAATGACATATACTGAAATGACGTACAATGACAGTAGCTTTCCAACGCATGTTCCAATCGAATAATAACAATGGAATAATACAAGTTACGCCATCTCTTAGCAAACCGCACGAAGTTATAGACCCAATATATCAGACCACAGGTACATCGAAACCAAAATCAGATCTCGACTCTCTCTGTTGAAGAAGAAGCTTGGCAAGTCCGTCAATGCTACGGCTAAAATCAAAAGGAAGTAGAGTGTAAAGGAAGCCTTTCAAAGAAGCTCTCACCAAATATTTTGCACTGAGGTGCACAAGAGAAACATACAAATCAGCTGTTCCTAAATAGAACGCAAAACACGGCTGTTCATAGACGGAAAGCAGATATGTAGCTACTAGCCAAGGAAAAACGAAAACTTCTAAATAAGTCACTAAAGACAAAATTTTCACAGATCGAAACAAAAACAAGATACGAAGCTAATTTGGATATATGTAGATTGTAGGTAAGGGACTCTTTTAAGTGTGACTTTTGCGAAAAGATTGAAATATTCGGTGAAACCAGGGAGATGGTCAAAGTTTTCGAAAGTGGCAAACCACTCAGGCTGGAGACACTCTAAAGAACTAATGGCAGCTTCACTCACTCGAATGCACAGACTCTCAGTGCTTGAAACTCACTTTCCATACAACCAAATCAGAACCAACTCACAACCTAATAATAAGCCGTAGCTGGTGTCTGTCTGGTCCGATTCTTCTAGTAGTCACTGTCCACCTGGATAATTAAATTCTTTGCACAAAGCGTGTTGCGAAATCCTCTAAAGAGCTGTACCCTTTTTAACAGTGTAAAAGAACTCTCGGCAGTACATGGTCCTTGCCACCGAAGAAGGTGCTTTGTTGGTACAGTTGTATTGACTGCAGTGGAGTTCAATAATATGGCATTATCAAGAAGTGTCTCGTGTCATTGGTTTTACCGATCGGTAGTTGTTGCAATTTCTCGTGTCCCCTTCGACTTTAACTGATCGAGCATCCGATTGCGTCTCATTATTTCATGAAACAAACATCTAAATACCGCCCATGTTTCGGATGGTGTGTGATCGAGCCCAACGGCGCGGCCTGGTTCATTCTTTTTGCTGCTTCGGTAACTTCAATTGTCATTCGACAGTGCCCTTACAGGTGCTGTAAGGGAAATCTTCATGAAGTACGTAACGCGTTATTTGCTCTTTTTATCTATTGGAAATTTCCTGTTAGAGGGTGACCCTGCCCGTCTTCAATATAATTCGGTGGCCTCTTTTGGTAGCTTTTTCTTCGTCGTGCCGTAAGCTCGAATATATAAGCTCGTTTACCCGTGCTTCGACGTTGCACTTTTTCTATTGCTTGTTTCCTGGGTTGAAAGACCTCTTAAAATTCCCTAAACAATGCTTCTGCTGCCACTGCCTCCTTCGCCTCTTTTGAAACCTAATTGCCTAAACCAAAATATTATTGGTTTCGCTATTTTAGATGGCAGTTTAGGATTATTAAAAATGCAGCGCCACATTGTTGAGCAATCTTTAAAAAATAATGAAGGTTTGATAGCTAAAGACTTCAATTTTCATACAAAATATGGTCAGAATAGTGATTTAACTTCATCAAATGTGAAGAGATTTAATCAAAAATTCAGTGAGAGTGGATCACTCTGGCTGCCTTTTAACAAGTCTTTCAACACAAAATATCGAAGCAGCTCATGAGAGTGTTGCTGAGAGTCCAGGAACATCGTTCCTGGAACAACAGGAGCACCGTGGTCAAGAATTGGACATTTCGAGAAGCTCTTAACATTGCAGTTCACTCAAAAACTGAAGCCTACTAACCATGCACCAGCGAATTCATTATGAAACAACAGCGAATGGATGTTGACTGTTCAATCAAAATCATTTTAGGTAATAGAAGTCATTTTAATCTTGATGGCCAAATTTATCGAATTTGGGGTTCAGAAAATCCAAATCCAGGGGTCTTTCATTAAGCGCTTCCTATCTATAAATTTAAATAAAACAAAGTGTCTGTGAGATATCATCGAAATTTTTTATTCGTTTGAAAGGCCTGTCGATGCCATTATGTATGGAATATAACATCGTTCAAATGACCGCCGCGGCTTCTCTGGATGGCGCGCATCCGAAATGTCCAATTTTCCATGATGCTGGCGTATAAATCAGGCTGAATTTGACCGATGGCATGGTTCTGGCTTATTTGCCTAGACCTGTGACTTCAGAAAACCCCACAAGAAAAAGTCTAACGGGGTCAAATCGCACGATCTCGGTGGCCACATCACCCCCACGTGAGATGACCAATGTGGCGTGAGCTGCGATGCACATAGCGCCGTCCTGTTGAAACCACATGTCGTTTGTGTCCATATCATCCAATTCAGACCAAAAGAAGTTATAAATCATTGACCTATAGCGCACGCCGTTGACGGTGGGGGCCTTGCCAATGTCGTTCTCAAAGAATATGGACCGATGACGCCTCCAGCCCAAAATCCACACCAAACAAACAGTGACTTTTTCGGGATACATTGGACGCTCTAAGATCCCATGTGGATTGGTATCGTCCCACATTCGACAATTTTGTTTGTTGACGTACCCAATCATCCAGAAATGAGCCTCATCGGCGAAGATAATTTTTCGATGAAAGTTAGAGTCAGCTTCAAACTACTCCAGAGCCCATTTTGCGAACACGCGTTGTTGTCTATGGCCGTTTACCGTCAGCTTCTGGGTCAGTTGAATTTTATACGGGTGCGGACCCAAGCCATGGTGCAAAATTCGCCAAGTTGTGGTCTGCAAAAAGCCGAGTTCTTGTGAGCGACGCGAAATTGACTACCTCGGATTCCCCTGCACACTCTCGCGTCTCGCGGACAGCTGCGATGTTTTCGGCAGATCTTTCGTTTCGTCGATGTACGGGTGTTGGTTTATCATTTACTGAACCAATGGACTCAAATTTATCCACCACCCTTCGATTAGTCCTCTGGGTAGGACGATTATGGCGACCGTAAAATACACGAAGCGCGCGGAACGTTGCCCGAAGAAAACAATTTTGATAAAGCAATGTTATCATTCAACAGTAGCTTCAACAATATGGCCGCTGTCAACTGTCAAAATCTCGAAGTGCCTATTGGAAGACCCCGTACAATGTGTCACTGTTTGGTGCGGATTTTGGACTATTGGTATCATTGGACCATTCTTCTTTAAAAATACTCCTGGTCATGCAATAACAGTTAATAGTACTCACTATCTCGACATGATAATCCAGTTGTTTATGCCTAAATCGCAAGATATGGATACGGTGCGACATGATATACATGCCAAGAAACAATTCAATTACTGCATAAGTCATTGCCCAGTCGTGTAATTTCTCGTTTTGGTGTTCAGAATTGGCAGCCCAGGTCATGCGATTTAACATCCTTGGACTTTTATCTTTAGGGTTTGAAGTTAAAGGTTTATGCCAACAAGCCCACGACCACCCACGCCTTGAAGGATCAAAATGAGACAAATGAATATTTAACATTGAGAGTCATATCATCAACGTCATGAATTTGTTTTTAGCTTCTCACCTCGATAAGTATACCGTCGATGTACTTTCCCCTCTAGACTTTTCGGATCACTATGCCACATTAGCTACTCTAATTTTCTCGTAGACTGTTAGAGAAAAAATTCCAAAAAAAAATTTATGGTAATACGAGAGAACCAATGAGAGACTTAAGGACTTCGTTAAGAATTTTAACTAGTCGTTATATTATCTCAATAAGAAAGTACTGCCCTAGCTTATATTTATGATCACAAACACATTCACATTCCCTGGAATGAAATCCTTGATCTGTCATCGGTTGATGAATAAAAGGAAAGGCGTTGTACGACTCGAAATTGAAAGGGTCCATCAGGATTAGAGAACTATTTTTTCGGCCTTACAAGACCAATTAGACAAAGGAAAACGGGCGTACAAACTAGCCAGGAACGATTGCAACCTGAACAATTTCAAAATGCCTAAAAACGAAGCCAAAAAATAATACATTGTCCCAAAGATAGTAACATTTGTTGGTCGTTCCTTGAAAACTCCATCCCAACGCTCATTTATAATGATATTCCAACTTCCAGCTCATTGGACATGGCAATCTGCCAGACTCGCACTTCGCAGCCAAGCTTACACCATAGTACATCGGACATACCCATCCACTTTCGCATTCGTGTAGTAGCAAAAGTACTTAAAAATCTTAGCATACACAAATCCACTGGTGCAGATGATCTTCTTTAAAGAATTGTGGTTCTAAGCTGGTAGAACATCTACGCAAGATTTTCATCAATCCATATCTAAGAAAGGCGAATCATCCTACAGACGTATTGCACTTACGAGTAAGTTCCATGTTTCCAAGATCATGGAGGCGCTGACAAACAGGCTTCTCATCAAAGATTTGGAGACAACGAAACGTCTTTATCACTAGCAGTACGGTTTTCGTAGAAACAGATCCACTGGTGATTTGATAATGGAACCATAGTCTACACCAATCAAGGCACGCTATTTGATATTTGAATGGCAGTTGACAAATTTCGTATCAGGGTCTTTTGCCGAAAATGGATGCATTTGGGATCGACGAATGTCTTCTTCTGTGGATTAGAAATTATCCTAAAATTCAAGTTCTCTTGAATGGTTTTAAGTCTGATATCTGCAGTCAACATCACTCTTTTAATTTTCATTAATGATCAGCTGTCCGATATATTCCTTTGATCTTTACTGACATCAACAATATACTCTCTCCTTTTCGTATTTATTCCTAGTCTCTCGTCCCTTCTCTTTGGATGTAGAACGGGAACGGCAGTATATGTTAAGCTCATTAAATTCGACCCATTATCCATGAATGGTAGTTGCTTTGTTGAAACCGAACTGGTCATGTTCACCCAATACCTTTTTTGCACTTGCTGGATAAGATTCAAAATCGGGCGATAGAAGTCATAGGTGGTACCAAAATTGCAAGATCAATTTGCATTGGGTGAGCCCCTTCAAAACTTCAACCGTAATACCCATATCGTCCACTTTCGGACATACTCTGAAATATCGTGATTCTTTCCTAATCCGTATAACTCGCTTATGGAATGCCCTGCCGAGCTCTTATTTACTTGACATTATAACTTGCAAACATTTTAGACCAACGTAAATCGGTATCTCTCTTTATTTCCTCCTAGAGTGCGCGCAAATTTAAAAAAACCGACAGGAGCCACAACTGTGAGCAGATTCAAAGTTTAGCTGCATATCATGTTATTTTGACACTGACAGCTCTATCCCACTCGAAATCTTGGCTGTCAGCGTTCGCAAAATAAAATGAATAGCTTTGCGCGTGAACAGCGTTGGATAATATTGCAAACTTATTTCAAAAGTGAGTGCTGTATTGCCAGAGCAGTGCGTTTACTGAAAATAAGTTTTGAGCGACATGAAGCACCCACTGCGTTTGTTGTACGCAAGTTTGTGCAAAACGTTCGGGAGGCTTGCTTACTTGTAGAGAATACTCACGGTTCCCTTTGACGTACGATGCGTACTGACGGTAATGTGGCTGCTGTGGCCGAGACTGTTTGACTCAATCCAATCCAACAACTCAACATTACAAAGTCCAATTGACTCAGCAATTGGAGGCAACCGCTCATCAGCTTCGTTATCGCTTCTCAGTTTGGGCCTTACAGCAGCTCGAATTGGACATCGAGTTTAGCCGAAAAATCACTTTTTCAGACGATGCGCATTTTCGTCTCGGCAGCTATGTTAACAAACGGAATTGCGGCATCTGGGGAATACGGCATACAGAAAACCCATACGTGATTGTCGAGAAGTCAATGGTAGTTTGGTGCAGATTTTAGAGTGGTGGCATTATTGACCAATTTTATTTCGAAACCCCATTTCGGTCAACGGTGAGCGCTACAGAGCAAAGTGGGAATTATTGCGGGCTGCAAATGAAGACAAGGTCTTGGATGATCTTTGGTTTCAACACAATGGCCACCCCATAAAAAAATCAGTGTTTTGCGCGTTAAGTTCGTTAATCGTATTATCAGCCTCTTGGGCGATGTCAATTGGCCGCCTCGGAGCTTCGATTTGACCGGTTAGATTTTTTTTGTGGTATGCTCTTAAAGATCAATATTATGCGAACAATCCCGAAATGATTCAAGTTCTTACAACGAATATCGTCCGAACCATTTGTGAGATGGAGCGAGAAACAGTCAACAAGGTTTTGAGAAATTTGGTTAGCAGGATGTACTACTGCGAAGCCAGGCAACGCAGCCACGTGAATGTAATCGGATTGTGTAACTAATGGGAATATTTGATCTTTATAACGAAATCATAAATATTAAAAATAGTTGCGTTTTGTTAATTTGATTTTATTTTCAAAAAGAAACTTTTATTTGGATCATCCTTTACACACGAATATCTAGCCTTTTGCGGAAAGGAGGGCTAATTATCGAGCTTAGAGAGATGACTTGGTAGAAAGCATATACCAACTCATTCTATGGATTTTATGTACCTCGGCTCCACTACTAACTCTATTAACAACACCTCATCACAAACTAAACTAAGAGTTACACTTTCTATATGGCGTTTCACTCTTAAACACGCATTAAAATGATTTCTTGAGATAGCCTAGATATCCTAGTTCTGTCATATGACTATGGTCATTGCTAATTCAAGATTACTGAGTGATTTGGGATCTGGTTTGGACACTAAGTAAACTATCGTCTGTTGCAGTTTACTTATTTACAACTTTTCAACTTTAAGTGAAGAAAGCATCTTCTTCCTCCATCCGTAATTTAATTCATGCTTAGTGAAAAACTAGAATTCCTGCCATTCGTTATGTATTGTCCTCAGCTTATTTAGTTTCCAATTTTACCTTTTCCTTTTCAACTCATTCTATCGCTGCCGAAATCCTAGACAATCATTCCTTGAACAGCTTTGTTCACAAGAAACTCTAGTGTCAATAGTAGCCCTAATCGAGCACGGAGTCATTCCTAACGCAGGATTATATTCTGAGAAACTCTTCTCTGAGCCTTGACTTGCAAAATCATCAGCGATTATTGTGACCTTAGACCCAACCAAGACTCAGTAAATTCAGACCTCCCACTACGTACGGAAAGTCTTGTATTCTCGAACTAGCTTTGAAGTGATGAGAGAGTTCAGAAATACCTTGATCGCTTCACACAAATACAAAAATGGTATGTGCTTTGCTGCATCCACCGGTATAGTATTGTATTTACCCTAGGAGGACAAATACAAGTGTTACTAAGGTTCTCGCCATCTAAAAATGCACCAGAGTCACATTTTAGATCGTGATCGGATCCATCCCTTCAAAATCGACTTCATTCCTTTCCGGGATCAAATTGTGGCCAAAACCATTCCTGAGCGCAGAGAAAGTCAATTTCGTACTTTCGCAGCTTATGGAGTTTTGGTGTCACAGAGCAGAGTGAAAAGATAGCCAGGGCTACAAAATTCCAGTACGTGTTGTACCAAAAACCACAAAATTAGCGATTCGTCTACGCCATATTGTCTAAACGAGTTATATATGCCATCAAAAGTTGCTCTGTCAAAAACACTTCAATGACCATGTGTCCATCACATACTCTCTCTTGCCGAGTGCGTTTTTAATTCTGCCCAAAAGATTTTGAAGCACAGTCTAGCAGGACGTTATTAGGCATGTTGGATGCATTTTGGACAGAGAAAGCATTCGCAAGGAAATTTTGCGCTCATGAAGCCCTTCAATATAAATCAAGCCAAACTAATTGATCTGAAGCCCTTGGTGGACATATAGTCATCAGAGCTAGGCTAATAGCGAACATTTACTTCAGGGTTGCTAAGTTGGATGTATTGTATTCTACATGTTCTTATTAAAAAACTGGATATACCCCATTGGTGGCAGACGGCTTGAAACCATCACCACAACCTGTGGTTTATACCAGCTATTCCAGATTGCGTTATTCAACTCATAGGAGCTGGTTTTAAACTGGTTCCAGTAAAGTGGGAGCACTATACAGACTTTATTAGTGATATACAGAATAATCGCTATAAGTCAGGCATTGTCTTTTCTGTGAGCATCCCTTTCCGGATCGCATGTTCCTATCTCCAAAAAATCAATCGATGCATATAGTGACGACACTGATAATTGAATAATCGACTCTAACAAATGAACGGTATCATGAAGATGGTAGAGTTACGCATGAACCTAACAAAATTGCCAAATCATAAAAGCCAACTTTCATTTGATGCACGACGAAGAATTCTTAATGCAAGCACTGACATTTCTGACATCGAATTACGATGCAATAGATACGACTCCAAAGGTGAACGAGGAAAGTTTTGACATTGTGTCCGCTGAAATTGTTGATCCCACCACCATTATGATGCTGCCATTCCTATTTATCTTGATTCATCTCTCGACCCAGAAGACCCAACCAACTCCATGACAAACATTTCTACTTAACCTTTCCATGAATCACTAAAGAGTAAAGGCGAAGCCGCTGGATATTTTTCAATAAAAAAAAAAAACAACTTCAATGCACTCCCGGCGTAGGTCAGTGATCTGTGGAGTCAAGATTGGATATCCAGAAGGGAGAGCATATTGAGTCATCTCATGAATTTTATTCGTGGTACTCGTATACTCGTACATCTATTCAACCGTAGTTGAGCACAATGAACTCTGGCACAAAGTGGTGGCGCTCTGTCATTTTTGATGAAGATTAAAGTTGGTTGCATTATGAAATATAAGGTCTCGGCCCATTGAACACTTTCCCTAGACAAGACGAATGAAAGTGAAACTATGCAAGTGACTCCCATGATTTAATGTAAAAAAGTCGAAAGACGTTTGAGCTTCACGAAATTGTGCTTTGAATTCATCTAACAAACAGTACATTAGTTCATCTCGCAAAAAAAACCTATCTAGTGCAAACGGAAAGCTACATATAACATGTATAAGATGCCCTGTATCCGTAGATACTCGTACATATTAGTTGGAATCCATTTCCATGGTTTATGAGACTACGTGTATCTGCAATTATTCATTTCCTCCCATTGGCAATCCGACAGAACAACTTACAACGACTTGAGGTAGATCTCACTTGTAAATGGTTTTTCTGCAGGCAGACCTATTTACTAAGCTCTAAGGTGAGATTTATAGGGAAATTTGTGACGAGTTATGAGTCACCTACATTTCCTTCTGATGGATGAAATTTCTGTATCTGTGTCTGTTTTTGTTGCTGTTTTTGCGATTGTGGTAAGACTTTGCAAGGAGTATCTGAAGAACGACAACAATGACGTGAAGATAATGATGGTGATGATAATTTTAATAGTGATGGGTGTTAAGATGCCACAAAGACTGATTGTCATATGGAAATTGGAGCCAGTTGATGGGAAGATGAGATTAGTTTTTTGTGCCTCTTCTTGTCAGTCAGTAGGTGATGTTTTATTATTTTTTTTTTTTTGGTCATAGGCGAATGCATATACCGTTGGGATAAAGGTGAAATAAGGAGAGATTAATAGGGGCTGAGATCTATATACAGGATGCAAATTTGTTCATACCGGTTGTCTGAGTATTTCAAAGATACATTGCATCATTTAAGAAGCGTCACTTATACGTTTTAATCCCTTTTGAATCTTATTTAGTAGATGAAGATGTGGGAGAAACCAACTGAATTTGGAGGCAGTACTACGAGTATGGATCCTTTCACTTAAAGTCAGATCGTGTAAGAAACACAGTTGTTGTATCACTCTGGCAATGCCACACACCTATTCTCTTTTTGTAACATTTTATTCAGTATTCATTATACCTCAATACACTGCAGTTGAATTTAAAGGAGCCTTTTCCTTACAACCCGTGTAACCATATACGTGGCTCATTTCATGGTCCTTCGAGCCGGATATGAATCAGCGGCCTATGGATATAGTCCCAGTCCAGCCAAAGTTGGGTACAATTTTGACATCAGGTCGGTGGCACAAGTACAGCGGCAATCACCCACTATTCAAATGCCCGAATTTTAAAACGTTGTCTACTGCAGACAGAAGAAAACTAGTTCTTCGTTCAAAGTTGTGCTTCAACTACTTACATGATGGACATCAGATAACACTGGGTAGTTCAACTTTTCGCTTACATTACTGTAACATTCAACAATCCAAAATCACCACACAACTGTTCCAGTCAATATTAAAGGCTGTTCATTCAGCTCGTCAATTAAAAGAAATTTCAGAACTCAATATTTCACTACAGCCAATAATCAAACCAAAACAGGATCAATCAGCGAGACTGCTAGAAATGAACCAGACAAAATTACCCAGACAATTTCAATAATTCATAATAATCGCTTGCACAATACACATAATAGTCCTGTCTTTCAGCCACAAATCAGCCACCATCAAGCCTCAAGTGCAAAGAAGGACAATCAATCAACCAACTCAAATTTTTCATTCATAACCTCACAACAAAACGTCCAGCCGTCATTCTGTTCAACTTTACTTCCAACTGCAGTTTTATACGTAAGGGACAAGGTACGCCATTCCAGACCTTGCAGAGCTTTAGACTCGGGATCTATGGCAACGTTTATAACTGAGTTATGTGTGCAAGGTCTTGGTCTCAGACGAATCAATCAGCGTTCAGCTATTTATGGCCTATCAGCCGTCGAAGTTGCAACAACAAAGGGGGAGGTAGTTCTCCAGATAAATTCCGAAGAAGAAGAAGCACTTCAGGTTAAAGCATTAATTCTTAGAATAGTGACGTCGTCAATGCCATCAGTTGAAATATCACCAAATGCATGGCCGTGGATTCAACAATTTAAGTTAACTGATCCCAGCTTTTATAAAAGTCAAAACATCGACAATGAATAGGAGCGGATTATTTCTTTCAAGTGCTAGACGAAGGCAAAATTCAACAAGCACCTCAAGACCCTATTCTACAAAAGATCATGTCTGGATGGGGTAGCAGCCGGGGAACACTTTAAAGCAAAGGAAAATCAAGACATCTCTCACACTTTCCAAGTGACAGTGAATTGTGATTCTAACTAAGTTCTGGGAGTCAGAAACTATTACTATACTCGTACCAAGCTGTCATCTATCCGACGATTTAAAACTCATCTTCGCGCTTCTTCGGATGGTCATATCATCGTTCGTCTTCCATTCATCAACTCAACGCAAAAGCTTGGCAGCTCTAAACGAACAGCGATTTTCTGCCTTCTGTCTCATTGGAACGGCGGCTGGCCAAGGACCCCAATATAATAAGTTCAAGTTCATGCAAGAATAAGTACATCCAACTAGGACACATGAAGGCGGTACCGACAAGTCAAATTAACATCAATGGCAACGAAGGATTTTATTTACCACATCAGGCTGTTGTAAAGCCTTCAAACACAACCACTAAATGAGATTTTGGGAGTTGGACCAACCATTCAAAGAGAACTTTCGACAGTTTCAAATACCTATTAGTGCAGCTGTTGCTAAGATGTACAGGCAAATTCACCTAGATGCACTATCAGCGTATTGTGTGGAGAGACAATCCATCTAAAAGGATTCAAGACTATTGATTAACAACCGTCATCAGCAGCACCTTTTTTGGCTACGCGACCGCTGATTCAAATAGCAAATGATTGCGAGCTTGAACTCCCAGTAATTTCACAAATTATCAAAAATCACTTCTATCTGCATCAACCTACTCACGGTGGCAGACACTAATGAAGAAGCTACAACCGTTCGACTTCTAATAGAAGAGATCCTAGCAAGCAGAGGTTTTGAACTACGCAAATGGAAGAGTAGTTCCAAAGACTTCATGGACAAAATCCCTGCAGATAAGAAAGAAACATAATGTCTTATGCAGAACCCACAAAAATTCTGGGCCTCTATTGGAATCCGAGTAGCGACTGTTTCAACTTCCATGCCTCACTTCAAAACCAAGGTCCTATCACCAAACGTACGATTTTATCCGAATCCGCAAAAATCTCCGATCCACTCGGGTTGCTGGCACGTGAAACAATATTACAAAAAAGATCCTATTCCAACAGCTTTGTATGGAACAATCAAATGGCAAAAGGCTGGATTGGGATGACGTCGTAGCAGAACCATTGGCTGCCAGGTGGTGTATCTTCCGCGAAGAATTCAAACACTTTGAAGACATCAAAGTCCCGCGACGGACTTACACAAGACGCATCACACAGTCTAAATTTCAAGGATTCTATGATGCGTCCGAGTCAGCATATTCTGTAGTAATTTATTGCAGAACCATCAACAAAGAGAAAATCTCCGTCAACATTGTTGCAGAAAAAACCCGAATAGCTCCTATAAGACAACAATCACTACCGCGTCTTGAGCTTTGTGAAGCTCTCTTACTAGCAAGGTTGTTCGATTCGGCAATGGCCGCATGAACGGACTCCAAAATTGTGCTTAGCTGGCACAATGCACATCCCAGACGATGGACAACATTCGTAGCTACCATATTAAGCCTAAGTCAAGCGAATTGGTGAAGACACGTGACCTCGCAAGACATGGTCTCAAGAGGAATCTCACCGTTGGTGGCGGGGTCCTACATGGCTCAGTCAATCAGATGGTACCTGGCCGGTACAACAGTCTTCAACACCCTACCAGAACAAACAACGAGGAAAGGAAAAATCTCATTCAAGTTTTCACAACATCGTCAAATCCAACCTGGGACGCCATAACAAGTCGAGGTTCTTCCTTCGAGAAAGTCATCCGCATTGTAGCATACTGGAAACGTTATATTAGCAGCATACAATACAAGGTAATGCAACCCAAAAATCAGATAACTCATAAAATGCGTCCTTTCAGCGTTCTGTCAACATGCGAGTTGCAAGAAGCCACTCTCACATGTTTACTTTGCGTTCAAGGAACAGAATTTGCATCAACTCCAACACCACAATCCCAAGCAAGAGTAAATTATCTGCACTATTTCCCTACATTGACGGCAGTGGTCTTCTGCAAGTTGGAGGTCGACTCGAGATCCCATAATCTTGCCAAAGCAACACATCTTAACCTCTCTTCTCATATCTGAGTATCATCAACGTTATCTACATCCAGGACCAACTCTTCTTTTATCCATCATGCGACAGAAATACTGGATTATAGGAGGGCGAAGTACAATAGGACAACACATTCACAAATGCCTCAAATGCATCCGACTTAAACGCACCACACAACAGCAACTCATGAGAAGTTTACCAGAACATCGGGTATAACCAAGCAGACCGTCGACTACGCTGGCCCGATAAAGTTACAGCTTAACAGGGGACGAAGTGCAAAAACCACAAAGGGCTACATCGCACTGTACGTTTGTTTCAGTACAAAGGTCTCCGACCTAACATCAGATGCGTTCATTGCATCATTGCACGACGGGGTATTCCACTTGCAATCTACAATGACAATGCAACAAACTTTGCCGGTGCAAAACGAAAGTTTTCGGATGTTAATAAATTGGTTCTATCAAAAGAGTACAACGACGATGTATCTAACTTCTTAGGCAAGCGCGAAACCAAATTTTAATCCTCCCGCGTCGAGGGCTGTGTGGATCTGGTATCAAGGCCGTTAAAACTCATTTGAGGAGAGTGATAGGAGAAACGTTGCTCACGTTCGAGGAAATGGCTACATTCCTAACACAATCGCCCGCTTACTCCGATTAGCGATTCGGATGTTAGCAGCTTAGAACCCTTAACTCCAGGTCATTTTCTGATTGGCGCATCTCTGACCGCACTTCCAGGGAAGAATTTGGTGGACATCAACCCGCAGAGACTCAACCGCTGGCAATCAGGTGCAAGAATCGTGCAATCATATTGGAAGCAGTGGTCTAAGGACTACTTAAATGCACTCAACCAACGTCCCAAATGGAAGAATGAAACTACCAACGTCGTGGTAGATGATTTAGTACTGGTGCACAAAGACAATCTGTGTTACCTTCTACAGTCTGGATCTTGGGACGAATCGTTAACATACATCCAGGCAAGGATGGTAAGGTGCAAGCGGTTAATATACGGACTGGCTTTGGGGAATTGAAACGACCAATAGTCAAGGTATCAAAACTGCCAATAAATTAAATTAAGGGAACGTTAACGGCAAACCACCTGTCATGTAGACTTATGTTTACGGGATGCCCATACATCCATTGGAGCACGGATATGCCTTGCCATCGTTCGCCGCCAATACTTTGATACCAATCCGGAACTGTGTTAGAGGCACAAGTTCCACCCTTGGTATGAGTCGGGGCCGATCTAAAACCTCTTAGGGTCACATCACCCAGTACTTATTTGCTACTCTACATTGGGTGTCAAACCAACAGGAAGACCCTTCCCGCGATTTGGGTTTAAGCCACAGCCACCATGACGCCTCCACAAGGGGGCCTACCTCAACAAATCAGGCCCGGACCGAAATCCGGGGGGGCTCCTGACTCCTATGGTACCGTGATTTAAGTCCTGGTAGGGACTACCGGTGGTCTTGCCGCCAACAAGACCTATGACCGGCAACTTGAAGATTAAGATGTTTACGATAAGACCAGTAATATGCTCTGCCTCCGCTTTTTATTAGACAACGTCATTGATGGACGAAGCCTTGGTAATTGGGCGGGGCCCACCTCAATACACTACAGTTGAATTTAAAGGAGCCTTTTTTTTAAATTAACCTTACAACCCGTATAACCATATACCCGGCTCAACAGTCATCCCGAAGCAAGCTGCTATTGAGGAATCTGCTTGGATATCGAAAGTGCCTCGGATTCAGCGGGGCAAGTACAATACTATTTCTTGATAAGGCCTGCAATAACCCGGCAGAACAAAAATGTAGGTAGTACGTAGAGAATTCTGCCATCAGCAAAATCCAAAAAGAAGCTGCGGATAAGGGCTTATGAACCAAAATTAAAAACAGAGTGCCGCAGACTTCACCATTATCAAACAACACAGCTTAAATTGCACATTCCATAAGGAGATTTCTCGTCCTTTGCAAAAGATCGCCAAGCCGATCACTTATGTACGAGTATATGATACATTTTCATCTGCAGAGACTGATAGCTTAAGTTAGCGGGTTGTTGAGATATCTGGAGCCGAGTCCATGCCATACCTCATGACACTTAGGTCTGTGTATACCCATTGTGATGCTCAGGTGGGAGAATTAGAAGGGGAAGTTCTGGTTTCCACTTTCCATTTCGCGTTGGTTGTCATTTGGTCCCTGAGCGGTTATAAGCCATCTTGTTGCATCCGCGAATCTGAAAAGAGATGTATAGTATGTGAAGCATAATTTCCTAAGGTCCTTTGTCTCAAATTATTGAAGCTAAGACATTTGTACAAAAAGTGGAGGGTATCCTCCCGTGGGCCTATCTTCCACACAGCCTCTGCAGAGGTCGTCGTTGGTAAGGCGCTGCATTACTGCGTGCGCCTCCAGAAGATTATGGCCTGTGAGTAATCCAACAAGAGTAGATAGTTCAGCTCTGCTTTTCAAGCGAATCTTACTTGTTCTGGATCTGCTGAATTCAGACCAAGAGAGACTGCTTTCCAGTTTTCATTGGCTTTTATTTGTATCGTTTGCTCCACTTGTATTCTCAGAGCGCAAAGTGCCGGTTTGATTCTTTGATCTGCCAGTTCCCTTTCTAGGGAGGATCCTCTTCGAACTAGCTCGTCTGAATGCTCATTGCCTGCCACTCATTTGTGGCTTGGGACCCAGAATAGCGTAACATTATACTGAACGCAAAGAGTCCTTCACGACAGCGCTTCATAAGTCTCGATGTGATTTCGACTGCCTCTATGGCCTTAATGCTAGCTAGGCTGTCAATAAATATAATAATATCCTCGTGGGATAATGTCGTAATTGCCACAAGCTTGGCTGCTTCTGCTACAGCCAATATCTCAGCCTGGAAGACACTGCTGCAGTCCGCCGAGCGTCGTGTGCATCGTAAGTTCAATTGACCGGAGAAGAGTCTGGTTCCGGTTTCTATCTTCGTCTTTGATTCATCCGTGAAAATGGGTAATCAATTTTGGACAATTTGGTTTCCGTTCCATTCCTCTATGCTGGGTATTATGTAGTCCGTATTAGAGAGCATAAACCCAGTTCACTTGTAAGGCTTGAGGCGTGGCTTTTCGGGTTCGGTTTCTACCCGTTTAACTAGCTCAACTGTAAAGCGCTTTTCTCTGCAGATTCTTGCAAGAATATACACCAAATTCAGACTGCTATAATTTCCAAACCGTTCATGACAGTGAGCTCAAATTTTGACACATGATAGATAATTTTGTTATTTACAAGACTTTTAAATGTTTTGCGTCTCAGTTGTGTTGAAAAATTTTCATCCGCGATGGAATTCAAACGTGATAGTGTGATTACTTTATATTTGGCTGGAAAACCACAAGTAGCTATCGTTAGAGCCCTCCAGCACCTCAACGTGAATAAATCACTTGTGTCTCGAACCATAACTCGTTGCCGTGATAATGGCAGCGTTGCAAAACGCCATGGAGGTGGTCATAAAAAAACAGCAACATCGGCAGAAACGGTTCGGAAAGTGAATGCTCGAATTGAGCGAAATCCGCGTCGAAGTGGAAGAAAAATGGCTCGTTAGATCAACATATCGTTGGAACGAACACATGCTGAAAAATGAATTGGGCTCAAGCCATTGCAGTTCCAAAAAACACACGATCCTACACCGCAACAGAGAAAAGTTAGAGTAGAAAGAACGAAGGACTTGCTACTCTTGCACGAAAGTGGTGAGCTTGTTATCGAGCAATATGTCAACAAACAAAATGACCGAGTTTACTTGCCAGAGAGGTCCTTCGAAAATTTACACCTTCAAACGGCCACCAGAAACCAGGCAGCACCGATGGTGATGGTTTGAGCCGCCATAACCGCCGATGGTCGCTCTCCGCTCGTATTTTGGGACCGTGGCGTCAAAATTAATGCGATCGTATACCGTGAAACTGTCTTAGAGGCAGTATTGAAGCCTCGGGCAAACAATCATTTCGGTCGTAGTCCGTGGACATTTCAACAAGACTCGGCACCGTCTCACAAAGCGCGCGTCAACCAAGATTGGTTAAAAAACAATGTTCCACACTTCATTTCTTCGACACAATGGATTGCAAATTCTCTGGATGCAAATCCGTTGGATTTCGCTGTCTGGGGTATTTTGAAGGCGCAGGTTGGCACTAAAAAATACCAAAGTTTGGACCACCTCAAACGGGCACTTCGCCGGGAATGGGCCAAAATACCGCAGAGCCACTTGCGTGCAGTGTGCGATGCTTTCTTCGGCCGTGTCAAGGTCATTATTCGCGCCACAGGAGGACATATTGAAGACTACTGATACAATTTGAAAATTGACGTATTTTCTAACAGTTTTTGGTTTGGCACAATAAAATTTATCAAAAAATAAAAATATTATAGCATTTTAAAAAGTTGGAGTTAGAGTCATTCACCCTGTAGTAATCTCTATTGTGCCTACGTAATCGATAAATCATCACCGGTCACTCTCAAACAGTCCACACTTTTCATGTCCATTAAATCCGCATCAAATTCAGAGCTCCATGAGAACCACAAAGAACGACTTCTGGTCCATTCATATTACATCTTCCTTTTGTCCTGCTTCGGTTCTCATTGTCACCCTGGGAGAATTCAGGCACGTGAAGGTATGCAGAAGATCACTTAAACGCCAAACCGATTATTGCTTGAACATCAACCAGAAATCTACGTGACCCAGGAACACCTAAATTTAGTAATCGTTCTAGCGAACTGCGTTCACAAGAGAATACTTGAAGATTGCCAGACAAAATCGCTCCTAGTTAGAGGATAAATTGTTCACATTCTTCATTGTCGCGAGAACTAATCCCATGACGCGTGTTCCTTGGGGATTTAGTCTATGAGACTCACTAATTGAGTGATGTGATAATTTTTCACGGAACCTTTAGGTGATTCTGTAATAGGAACCGGAAATGAGTACGACTCTCACATAGGATACATACTCGTATGTGTACTCGTAAACTACGACACATGTTGCACATCCAAGACAATCCCTTCTTTCAACTTGTCCAATCAATATCTCTGCCCAGAAAGAGTGTCATGCATCCAAAGTGCATCGATCAGAACCTGTTTATAATGAACCTATTTGTATGCAATCACCAGGCTACTTTTCATAGACCTGTCATCCACGGTGTATGTAGAGGTCTTTTGGATATTACCTCACCGAGTCCTCTTCACTTGATCGTGGACTTATTCAATCGATGATGGTCAGCAATCGAAGAATGGACTGCAATTACTTAGCCTTGAAAATTATCGAAGCACTTACATGGAGGATTATGATACCACAAGGTGGCCAGCTGCCACCAATTATAATTGTAACATGCGGAGGTACGTTTGAAAGGTTGAGAAGAGGAGACGACTTGGAGTGGAGATGATGACTTGAGCTTTGGAGCTGACCTTTGTTTGTGTTGGTTTGGTTTTCATGTTACGGACTGATTTGTAATTTGATCCTTCTCTGGCCAGTTGGCTTGGGGCGATTCTCCATTCTCAAGGCAATCGCATCCAATTAAATCCTTTCAAGTGGCGGTGGCGATGAATTTGACTTCGATAGTCTTCCAAATTCGATTATGTAGTCGATGTTCGTGGTTTTCTTCCTCATAATCCCACTCCTCCTCTTCGGCTGGGTTAATCGTGACCGATGGCCTGGGGTGAGTATTGATTGCTGTTACATGATGTTGCACGCCAATAATACGAGTCCGGCGGAGGAGTGACATTTAAAGTGGTTTTGGGATTCATCGAAGATTGAACTTAAACGAAGGGTCAACAGACAAGGGTGCCTGAGCGGAAAGCGATAATGTGTATTGCTATTGTTTTAAACTTAACTCTTTGTTTTGATCAAAGTAGTTGATGTCGGCGCTGCCTGAATAATTGAATAAAAATATTATGAGAATCTTGAGACATTGGAAGCGAATTGTGTGTGGTATACATATAATGATTCGAGGTTCCGCAGTAGCGCCTGCTTCAGAAATCCAAGGGAAAAAGAAACGGTGTGACAGAAACATATCAACAGCCAGAGAGGAAGTCAATCATTGACCACACACTCATGAGCAACTAACTCTTGCAGAAAACTAAATGGCGGATCAGGGAAGACTGTACTCACGGCAACCATCAAGCGATATTATTTAACGTCACAGAAGTGCAACAAAAACAGGTCAAAGTGAAATGACAGGGAACAACGAGATCATAAGGCTCAATGCTAAGTTCTTCCAAGATCCAAAAGAACTAGGAAGAAACCAAGCCAAACTTAGAGGAACGGCAAGCCTTCTTCACACGACGTAAAAAATAGCTCCAAATTCCTTTGCGATGAAACCATCTTAAACCACTGCGTCACAGCCTAAAAAGTAGTGATGAAGAAACATAAAGGCAATAAGTTTCTCTTGTCAATATACCAACGCAGAGAATGGCAGTGGAGGATCTATGTACTCATAGATCAACTAATATGTACTCCATCACGAGGGAACGTATTCCGATAATTACGCCCGAAAAACTTTCCTTATCAAGGTCAAGACATGGCGGATGCCATCTAGAATAAGATAGTCAAGGCTGCGCTGACTACCCCAAACCGTGGAAATTCAAAAATTTAGTACTACCAAATGGTAACAAAGCACCTCGAGAAATTTCGTCGTATAGCCCACTACGTCGGCTTGATACACAACTTTCAAAAATTGTGTTCTACGGCCGATGACAGAAAAGCGCTAGTTGATGCAACAGCTGAAGCAATAAAGGAAAGTTTGAGATGAGGGACAAGAAAGTATGCCTTAAACTCGGTGAGCTGGTCGTATAAGATACTTCGCCAGAATGAATGGATAGTCCATACTACCTGCCGAAGGCAGTCATAGACTACTGCAGCAAAAGGAGGCTATCGTACTGTCAATGGTGCCTAATACTTGAGCATTACTAATGTAGTCCCGCAAGGGTCGGTCACTGCCCGATAGAGTCCCTCACAGAAGAGACTTTTACGAGGATCAGAGATTGGTTGGAGTCAATTGATCTGTAACTACCTGACCACAAGACTAAGGGTGGTCTATTGACCAGCCGCAAGTCTGTGAATATATAAACTTCCGCGTCCCTAGTTTATCACGTTTTGGTACTTTATAACAGAATGGGCTTCAAGTCGGGTACACTGTCTTGGATGCTTCGGAATATCGGTGGAACTAGATACGCTCGCTGGATCCAGCTCTTCAGACTGTTCAATTCGGTACTCCTATACCCTTATCAAAATGAACGGCATTGGCTGCAATATGACAAGCCAAATGGGATAGCTTCACACAATACAGATGGACCCACAAGCTATTACCTGTCGACATCAAGGGCAGGAGGGGAATTGAACAAGAACTATCACTTTACACACCTCCCGTGCGGAGGTTATAAAAGATGTATCCAGTAATTTGGGCACAATAGTTGCTCCTGTGTTCGGAATGCTCAAACGAAGAAGAAGTTTTAGTGCAGACGCACCGTAGAAGATAGGACAAACCTGACAAGTCCAACAGACCTCGTAAGTCTCATGACGGGTCCAGAGGGACGGGACGAAGGTCTGAAACCTTAAGAAGATTTCAAGATGTGGCCTCGGAGAATATATCGAAATAGTACATATCGGCAGGCAGAGATGTGGTTTAGTACGTAGGGGTGAGGTCCAGAAGAATCATAATCCGCAAATCGTGCATGCCTGTAGTATGGGCTACTGGTATCTATAAAGATTCCAGATTCCGCCACTGTGAAATCTACATGGTACAAGATAAAAACAAAAACAAAATAAAATCAGAGAAGTTGGATTGCGATAAAAGCAGCCCTACAGCTGCTTGCTAAGGACTTGGACACCAAATATGGCCGTTCTAACACTAAAACCGCATGGAGGAAAAGTGCCTCCCCAAATCTGTCTATCTTTCGAATGGGGTACTCTGTAAAACCTCAAGCACACTATTCTGCCTGTATTTAAAAATCATCAGAAGACACACGGAATTAAGTAACAGAAAGTCTTTAAGGGCTTCATCCACTCAACAAGAATTTCGTGGACGCTTGACAGATGTTTCTCTGAAAGCAGACTGATTATAAGAACGAAAATTAATTTGGCTATAACCTGTAATTGGTATAGGCTAAGGGTATGATTTTATTTTGGAAATTACGCCCGTCAGCCTATTTTTCCGTTGCCTCGAACAGGCCAAACTAAAATAGAATTCTGGAACTCCTACTCGGATAAAACCGGACGGAAATCAATCACTCTTGATGCAGTTAAATCCATCCGGGGAACAACCCCGTTGGTGGTTTAAATTCAAAAAAACCGGTTCGATTGAAACCGGTGCTGCAATAGCAAAGTGTGCCGTTCGATTGGACGCAAATTGGACAATCCTGAAAACTTACTTCCACGAAAACCGTAAAATGCCGTATGGGAGGAACTTGGCTTACCAATAAGTCTGCTGCTGTCTCTAAATAAAACCATAAGAAACCAAATAATTCCGAGCGATAAAATTCTCCCCTTAGCTGAAAAACCAAAACTTTTAAGGCCTCAAGCCACCCAAACGAGCCCGTAGAGTAATGAAAGGGCTAAGCTCGTCGTTACTTCTCCTGTGATTCGCAACGAAAAAGCAATAGCTCTACTCATTGAATATTGTGATGCCAGAAACATAGGTCTTACAACGTTAATGCATTTCCTGGATTTTATGGAGGTTTCCATGTCAGACTAAAGCTACATCCATAACCTAATCCGATGTATCAAACCAGCAAGTATCAACTGAGCAGGCTTTAAAGTAAAGCTAGGAAAAATCAAAACTCAAATAGAGAAAACCGTTCAGAACTTGTTGAAAATTTACGCATCTGTGAGAAAAACTTCTGTACATCACCCGCTCCATGGTGGAACGTCGATCTACAGCTACTTCACTAAGATAGCGAACAATTTCAAAAAAGTTGCTTGAGACAAATTCTGAAAAGGCGAGAATCTTTACATATCGCATAGAAAAAGAGCTTGAGAAACTAATTCAGATTTCGAAGAATGCCTTTGTGAAAAGGATGAAACTCTAAGACAATTTGAAAGTAAAGACTCTTAATCTCATGCCCGAAGCGCGCTTCCCTGTTAGCTAGATCATGTCGGTGTCACATGTATTTTTATCGACATTGAGGGTGCCTTTGACAATGCAACTATTAACCTAATAACGCACGCTAACTTAGGTTGCACAAACATTTTTCTATTTTTCATTCTACCAAGGTATAGTCTATATAGGGCTTTTCACCATCTCCGTAAGCAAATTATCCACTACTGCTTTATTTACAGAAGCCCCAAACTGGAGTGTAACTCGACCTTTAACGAGTTTGATGCGCTCTCTGACTTCATTCAAAGTATTGTATCCCTGTATCCTCATACTGAAATCGTTATTACGGACGATTTCCATATACACAATACTTCGATATTCTGGACAGACAACACACGAAGGACGGTGTGTTGAGACCTTCGCTGCGGAGAACAAGTTAACGCAGCTTGTAAATGAGCCAACGCGGATACCAGACGTTGATAGTCATACTGCCAACACCCTGGACTTGTTTTTAACTTCTCACCCTGATAAGTACTCCGTTGATGTGCTCTCCCCTCTAGGCTCGTTGGACCATTGTGTCATATCAGCTAATTTCTCCGACGATACAGTTAGAGAAAAGATTCCTGAAAGAACCGTGCAATACGAAAAAGCCAACTGGAGCGATCTTAACACCTTCTTTAGGGATTTTAACTGGTCGTTATGTTTCCTCGATAACGACATGGATGCCGCTGCTGACATGATCACAGAAACTATGCTTTATCTCTCATCGGATGAAAAGTATCAAACCACAAGAAAAGGCATGGTACGACCCGAGCTGGAAAGAGGCTGGAAAGAGGCTGTCAGGGTTGGAGAAGTGTTTTTTCGGTCCTTCAGTCCGACAGAGGAAAACTGAAAAAAGTTTAAATGAACCAGGAATGACTGCAACGTCTTTCTTAAGCGTGTGAAATTTCAATACGACCGAAAGTTGAGGCAAAAAATACTACAATGTCCCAGAGGTAGTAAACGTTTTTGGCCGTTCATCAAAAAAATTAGAAATTCTGCTTTATCCTCCATCCCAACGTTGATTTATAATGATATTCCAGCTGTCAGCTCTTTGGACAAGGCCAATCTGCTTGCTGCACACTTTGCGGCCAGCTCAAAACTCCCGGATTGTACTCTGTCTCCGCCTACACTTGAGTGCGTCGAATCTTCAATGGGAGGAATCCACTTTCGCACTCGTGTAGTAGCAAGGGTTCTTAAAGATCTCAACATACATAAATCCGCTGGTCCAGATGGTATATCTAACCTTCTTCTGAAGAGGTGTTCTTCCTCGCTGGCAAAACCACTGCGTAAGCTTTTTCTTCAATCCTTCTCTTTAAGACTTTTTCCGAGCAGATGGAAAACAGCATTTTTCCACCCCGTCACTTACGTCCCTTATTTCCATGGTCATGGAAATATCTCGAAACACGAAAACTTCTTAATAACCGGCAGTAGGTTTTCGTAGCAACAGGTCCACTGGTGATCTGATGGCATGCCTCACCGAAAAGTGGAACCAAGCGTACATCAATCTGGCGAGAGCAAGATATTTGCACCTGATATTTCTAACGCATTTGTCAGAGTTTGGCATCAGGCTCTTTTGTCGAAAATGTGTGCTTTTGGGATCGACAACTTTCTTCTTCAATGGATTAGAAATTACCTTCCGGAATGTTCAATTCAAGTTGTCTTGGACGGTTTCAAGTCTGATATTCACAAATTAAATGCTGGTGTGCCCCAGGTCTTCGTTCTGTCTCCGACACTCTTTTTAATTTTCATCAACGATCTCGTGTCTGCTACTTCTAATCCACTATATTCCTTTGCTGACGACAGTACTCTCTGCTTTTCATATTCGTTGGAACGCCAGCGTATGTTAAGTTCATTAAATTCCGATATTAGCAGCATAACCAATTTTGGAACTATCAACAGAGTGGAATTTAATGCTTTCACAACACAATGCCGTCTGCTGTTGTCAAAGCGAGATTTAAACTCCCAGCCGTTGTCCATGAATGGCACTTGCATCGTTGAAACCGAAAAACTTTCCGTTCTCGGTATGTGTGTCAACGACAACCTACGTTGGAATGAGCACATATTTGATGTCGCCAAAAATGCTCCGCAATGTCTAAGTTTTCTCAGGCGACGTAAGAAATATTTCACACAAATTGGAGTACCATGCCCACAGTTGGTCAGGTGTTGTTAAAATCTCTTTGCACTTGCTAGATAGGATCCAAAACCGTGCGATAAAACTCATAGGTGATGGCAATATAACACAGGCATTCAACACCCTCGAACACAGGCGTAATGTATCCTGTCTCACCTTGTTATATCGCTGTTTTCACCACCAGTGCTCCACCGAAAACGCCAGTAGCATTCCTCCAATTCAAACTTTTAACCGTAATGCCCGTCTCGCTATGAATGCTCATCAGTATACCCTCAAGCCCACTTTCGGATGTACTCTGAAATATCGTGATTCGTTCCTAAGCCGTACAACTTGCTTATGGAATGCCCTGCTGAGCTCTTTATTCCCTAGTCACTATAAATTGCAAACATTTAAGACCAACGCACATCTGTATCTCTCTTTTTTCCCTCCCTAATTTTACCGCGCCCGCGCTAATTGCAATCATCTTAAGGGTACACAATATCCCTTGTGCGCGCGCCAATTATAAAAAAAAGCACAATGTGACACAGTGACGTTCAAAAAATGTCCACCTCTTGGGAACAGCGCGAAATCGGTAGCTTGCTCAGAGACCCGCCTACAGCCATAATATTCTCTTTTCTTCTGGCGGTTTCTTTCACTAGACCCTCAATTGTTCGCTCATTGTCATGATTTGTAAACTTTGTTGAAACGTATACTTTTCCATGGTTAAATGGAAGGCAATTTGGAATACAAATATCGCATCTGTTAAAAGATGATACGCGCAACTTCAGACGACCCCTTTTGAAAAGATAGGAAAAATCTTATGAAAAACCCTTTATAAGCTTCTTGAGCTCGACGCTATAAATCCCCTGTGTGTCGGGAATACTTTTAAGAAATCTGTCAGCGTTTCTATCGTAGATACGAAGCTGCAATAGTAAGATAACATCAGTGCATTCTTAAGCATACTATCTGGTCATAGGGAAATCGTTATTCACCAGGTATCTCCGAGCTAATTAGAACTCGGTACCAGCACAGAAGTCAAAACCAGAGTCACTCTTACCAATTGACAATAAAGGCTAACGACTATATATTTTTTTAGCCATAACCTTCAGATACTATATATGTACACGAACCACAGAAAGATTCAGTTGCAAGCTTCATAAGTATAGAATGAACTTTTGAAGAAATGCCAACAGGTCAGAGCTGGCAAACTATTTTAGAACCTAAATGGCCACGATATCCATAGAAAGGTTTGTTTATGGCCACTTCGTGTGCTCTTTCACCGTCAGAATCGACACGTATCAACCTGTCACAAGAATAAAAATGTTATGAGCCACGGGTAGCCAGGTGACTTGAGATGACCGCATTTTCAAATTGAATAAAATTTCTCCGTCACAAGTCGCATTTGACTTTTTAACAAATGACTAAGCCAGCCGCAATTTCAACTATTTGTAAAACACTTAGCAAAGGGTTTTATACATAGCTTCCGAATTTTTGAAAATTCAAGGCTCACATTCAAAGGGTTCAGCTCCATGGTATGTAAGCATACTATGCTACCGTGAAAGACGAAGTGACAAGCTTTGCTCGCAAACTTCGTACTCGTCTTGCGGATCATTACAATCAGGAAATAATCTGGGCATTAGACACAGCTTATGCGCCGGTTATAAAGATCAAGATAGCTCCACTCAGCGCCTTAAGAAAAAACCGCATGTAGTAACGGTAATAGCAGGTGCCTTCGCTGGAAAGCTAGGAGTACCTACCAAACGCGATAAACTACAGCAGCTTAAACTACTCGTTAAGGAAACTGAGTCGTAGTCTGGTAGATGTTGGGAGGTTTTTTAGTGAGTAAGAATCTCACATTGCTATGAGCACGCGTGGCCGGTTCTCATAGTGCCAATGAAGGCTTGAATAATACATAAGCACCGAAGGCAGTAGCCAAACTCGTTGAATACCGTGATTCCAGGAAGATGGGACTTATCATATGCTGCAATGCTAATGCCCGGAATACTTTTTGGGGCTGTAGCAAATGCAACGTGAGAGGCAATCACTTCCTGGATTTCATACTATCGTCTGACCTGGTTACCCACAAAGCTAGCTCTCCGTCAACCTTTCTTATTATGTCATATAGAGCGCGAATTAGACGCGAACCACTAGGAACTCCGAGTTCACGGTTCCTATTGATAAATCTGCTGGCGATACTACTTTTACTACTCGTACTCTCTGTTAGATGACTCTCACTAGTATCTAATATCTCGACTGGATGAAAACTAGCCGCTATCACTGAAGAAACATTACTGTCAGTATCAATGGTAGAGATGGAAAAGGATTGAGGGCTAGGACAATCACCTTTTGCGAGTGGCCTTTCTGTTGTTGAGTCTTGTGGAAAATTGTTCGCTTAGGTACATTGAATTCGGAATCTGAAGCGACCTAGTTGGAAAACCGATTGGACACGATTTATTGAGGAGCTCGGCAAATCCAACAGTGCTCCCTCTAAGTTCGGGACAAAACAAAACCTAGAAGAAGCTGTTCAGAGCCCGAACGGTAAATTTACCAAGTGTTTTGAATTAACATGTCCGAATAGAAAGCAATTCTCCAGATCGCCCGTTCCTTGGGGGAGCGCAGATCTGCAGCCACCAGAAATCTACTAGACAGGTAACATAAATTAAGACTAATTTGGAGGAAGACGAAGAAACTGTCGGTGAAACCAGTAAGCTGGTAAAAGTCTTCAAAAGGGCAAAATTAACCAGGCTGGAATCACTTCGAAAATTTAATAGCACCTGCTTTGAGTCAAAAGAGGAGACCCTCTGCCGCATGTTTGAGGCTCGTTTCCTAGGTAACCTAATCAGAACCCAATCACAACCAGATCTTATTAACGAAGCTGCTAGTGAGCTGATTAACACAACACGTTGTAGCTGGTATATTTCATCGGTTGTGGTGATGGATGAGGACATTAAGCATGCTGTTGCTTCCTTTGATGGCTTCAAGTCGGCTGGCACCGATGGCATATATCCAATTATGTCACTAAAAACAAATATGCCTGGTTGGCACTGGCATACATACCGAAAACCTGAAGAACAGTCTTTATACCGAAAGTGGGAAAAGTGGACTACACACTCGATAAGAACTTCAGACCTACAAGCCTGAGTTGCCTCATGTTGAAGAGCTTCTTATCAGCATTGAGGGTGCTTTCGACAACGTAACTTTTGACGGCATGTTAAACTCGGCCAGACAACACGCCGTAGATGGATCATTAGTTTTTTAGATCAAACAATGCTGGTGAATAGGACACTGAGTGCAGATGCTGACTGCGGCCAATATGTAATGGAGGGGTAAACAGCACTCTATAAGCTTCTAAGACCCTGTCGACCTTCTGGCAGTAAGAAAGAGCTGTCGGCAAAACATGGAGCCTATCTCTGAGAAGGGTCCTTTGGTTCTATAACTATATCCTATACGTCCTGGTAGATGGCATTAAGACAAACCATTTAGGCGGTAAGGTTAATTTTTGTAATAAATGTGTTCATGAAATATTTAGTCAATAATAAATATCCTATGTGTGGGTTGTTTGGTGGAACAAGCTTTCCGGAAAATACTCCAAAGGACGGTCTATTTCGGTTGTATGGGGGCTTTGCCAAGCACGCCTGGCTCCGCTCTAGACGCATTGACCCTTGATATTCATATCATGAACTGCACTCTCAAAGCCATCTTCGGTTTAAAAAGAAATGCTCAATACGTATTAGAGCTTTGATGACCTTGCGCGACTAGGGTCTTATGACTCTGTTCTTATGGACATGCCGTCTGATGCAATGATACAAGAACTCTTGCTGCAGAAAAAATACGAAATCGACTTTCTTTGTGCCCAAAACTGGTTTCGGTCAGAATCTGAGCTAGGTAAGAAATGCCGTCGGATTATCACAGATGGCTTCAGAACGGATCTATTGTAGAATCCGGCGCAGGTGCTTTTCCAGAGGACTCCTCACTCCTTGCGTTTGTTTTCTAAGCGGAGATTTAGGCAATACATTCAGAGCCTTGATGAACCGTCTTACGACTTCGACGATAATCCGAGAATGCAAGACTTTACTGAACACAGTCGGAAGTCTAAATTCACTGAGTCTTATCTGGGTCCCAGGTCACAGTGGGATGACGGGAAATGAAATCCCTCATGATCTTACTAGGCATGGCTCAGAGGAGAGTTTTTCAGGACCCGAGCCTATTTTGCTTTCACCTGACCAAATAAGGATCTGCTTCGGTTTCAGTTAGAAGCTTTTCTGTCAGGAATTGCACTCGTAAGGGCATTTTCCTTTAAAAAAAAATCAAATGGAGTTTCATTGACCTTGTACTCTGTTATTTTTTTCCGGTTTCATAATCATGCCGCCTGACCCTTTGACATTTAAAACTCCTGTTATCACAGGAATACGCACGAATGTCCATGTACTGAAAAATTGCTTCGGCTAGCATCGGACCCAGAAAAGATCACGACATGAAAACTTCGATTTCACTACTTGTGTCCGTCTTCTAGGCGGAGACATACCACCTTGATCGAAAAGTTCCCGGCGGCGCTCCAGTGTGGCGCTCTGTAAATCTGTTGTTGACATTTCCTCTAAATCTTAGTGTCATAGTTTGACATTTGCAAAAGTTACGTAGGCAAGAGTACATCTATCTCTGTGTGTGTTGGCGATTTTTTACAATTTCAGAAATGGATTTAAACTTGCAACAACGAACTTGTATTAAATTTTGCGTAAAAACGGATTTAATGGTGCGCGAACGTTAAAAAAGTGTTTCGGCAACGATTCCCTAAAGAAAATGGTCGTTTACCAGTGGCACGAGCGGTTCAAAAGTGGTCGTGAGACAATCGAAGATGATGAACGCAGTGGCAGACCATCGACATCGAAAACCGACGAAAACATTGATGAAGTACGAGTAAAAGAAATAACCGTAAATTAACCAGCAGATAGATAGCGGAGGACTTGAACATTCCCTATGGATCCATCCAAGATATTTTGGTTAATGGTATCCGTCGTGTAGCAGCGAAAGACCTCAATTTCATGCAAAAAAGAGACCGTGTTGACGTCGCAAAAGAGATGATTTGCGAGGCTGAATCCGATCCCACATTCATCAAAAGGATCATTACTGGAGACGAGACGTGGCCGTGGGTTTATGAGTATGACACGCAATCCAGACATCAGGCAAGTGAATGGCGTTCACCAAATGAGCAGAGACCCAAAAAAAAAAATCACTTTCAGTCAAAAAAGAAGGCAATGCTTACGGTTTTCATGGATTACAACGGTGTAGCGGATCATGAATTTTTGCCAGAAGGCCAGACAAGAGTATTATTTGGGCGTTATGAGACGTTTGCGTGAAGCAATTCGCAGAAAGAGAACAGAATTGTGGGTGGATTTTGCACCATGATAACGCACCGTGGCACAGTGCCATCATTATTCGTAATTTTTTGACGAAAAATACTATCCAACAGCTACCGAATTCACCTGATTTGGCTCCCTGTGACTTTTTTCTATTCAATCGAGTTAAAAAACCACTACGGGGAACGCGTTTCAGCAGCCGAGAGGAAGTACGAGTAATGGAAAAGGAAGCACTAATGGACATATCGAAAACCGAATATAAAAAATGTTTCGAGGATTGGATCAAGCGCTGACATAAGTGTGTAGCAGTCGATGGGGAATACTCTGAAGGGGACAATATAGATTTAGATGAATAAACTTGTATTTCCAATTTTCTGGATACATTCCGGGAACTTTTTGATCAAGAGATGGCAGTGGATTTTGTTATATTGTCAGGTACAATTTACGTTCGATGTTCTATCTATTCTGCTCTATTCGCTCTATATGCGCAGACACCTTAATTAGGTTAATATCGCTACATACAGCAATAAACCTTCATACTGAAGGTATGAAGTTTCTGCACCGCACAAACTGAACTGGAATTATCTAAAAAGTCACCTTGTTGCGCTCTTAATAGGGCTTTGCTACTCTATTGGCAAAAGTAACTATTCGTTTGATCTCTGGTGTTAAATTTAGAGTTGACTATGTACTCGTATGTAAGTAGGAGCACTGTACTGCTTCACGACAACAAAATTGTAGCTGCGAATATTGACAGTCGGATATTTGGTTGTCATCATAGTTTATCTTGAGTAAACTATTTTTCTGACAGCAAGTCGGTGGTTTTCGACATTAAGATGTCGAAATTTGCAGTACCGGCTGTGAGCTTGCTACTAGGTTTCCTTGGCTATTGCAAAAAGGTTCTTCTCGAACTTTGTATCCCTGCCATTCCCTTCTTACCTTCGGATGGGGCTCCTAAACAATATCCACTCAACAGCGTCTATAAAGTGTCCTATAGAATTCAAATCAATTCTCAGCTCCGTTTGCAGAGAATCGCTCTTGAAAAAGACGATACCGGCAAACCATGCCTAGAAAAATGGAAGACTGCTGCACACATATTCAGACATTATACAAGTCTTGACATTATACAAAAACGATTCCCTGCTTTGTTTAATTCCTCAAAATTTCCTACAGACGGCAATGATCAATGCAGAGCCCTAAAGCTGCTAAAATATTCTTCAGAAATTTAACTTATGCTCATTCCAAGACACTGAACATATCTGCCGACTCGAATTCAAATTTTTTTTCTTACATCGCATACGCACATAAGACTCTCAACTGACATTTATTTAACGAATACAGCAGTTTGTTCCACAAAATTTGTTGTATTTGAAAGAGCAGTACAATTAGTGATTTATACTCTCCCCAGTGCGAGAAGTTTAGAAAGTGAGTCACTGACAGATTCATGTCAAAAGTAAATACGTACTTATAGTCAATTGTAGCACATTGTCACCATTCACTTTCATTTCTGACAAAGTAAAATTATTCTGTCATTAAGTGCAACCTACTTCGTGAAGTCTTCATTTGTCTTCATCTAGTTAAAAGATATAAATTCAAGACCAGTCAGTGGACAATACCAATTTAATGCTTCACCAGTTAAGACGTTTTGCTCTATGAGTTCTGAGTTCTATTTTTGTGAAATCGTTAAATACCTACATAGTTTCACTTGTCGCAGCTTTTATTGATATACTAGTTGCGCTATCAAAAACAAGTAACAGATTTTATTCTTTAAGCGACCATAACGTGCAACCCGACACTGTTTATGGCAGCGAAAAAAGTTAAAATAGAAAAACAATATAAATATGTTACTTATGGTTTAGTAAATCTCAAATTTTGATGAGAAAGGTTGATAATGGCAAGATTGTCGTTATAAGATCCTTTGACGATTTAACAGCAATTCAAAATTAAAACTATGAATAATAGCTTTGATCTTATAAACGACAACACTACCATTAAAAGCATTAAAAGCATTAAAAGTATCTACGATAGTATGTTTTATTCTAATTTTGAGAACGAAATATACCAGTTTTCATTGTTCATCGAAACATTAGAATATTGACGGCTTTATGAATTTACCAGATTTTATTTTGTTGTCCGAGATATGGATTTATTCATGCGAAAAAGAAGACTACAAAATTCCAAACTACGAGTTTTACACTAACGCTAATGAGTCGTATTCTGCGGGAGGAGTAGGCGTATTCGTCAGTAATTCGTATTTGCGTAATGATGAGTTTAAGGTTGACTGTTATAGTTTGAATACTGCTGATATCACAAAAATCTCCTGCGTCATTTGCAAAGAAAATTTTAAAATTATTTGTTTGTATAGAGTTCAGTGTCCTTGCAATTATTTTTAGAAGAGTTTACAGCTTTCTTGCGCAATGAAAAGGCCGCAAATCATATTGTTATTGGCGACTTTAATGTGGGCATTTTAAGTTGTAACGCTGTAGTTGACACATACCACCTTGATCACAAAGTTCCCGGAATTTATTGGGAAAATTAAAAATACAAGTTTATTCATCTAAATCTATATTGTCTCCTTTAAAGTAATCCCCATCGACTGCAACACACTAATGCCAGCGCTTGATCCAATCCTCGAATCATTTTTTATATTCGGTTTTCGGTATGCCCATCAGTGCTTCCTGCGATTTTTCCATTACTCGTACTTCCTCTCGGCTGCTGAAACGCGTTCCCCGTAGAGGTTTTTTAACTCGATCGAACAGAAAGAAGTCACAGGGAGCAAAATCAGGTGAATTCGGTGGCTGTTGGATGGTATTTGTTGCATTTTTCGTCAAAAAATTACGAATAATGATGGCACTGTGAGACGGTGCGTTTACATGGTGCAAAATCAACGAGTTTTCCGCCCACAATTCTGGTCTCTTTCGGCGAATAACTTCACGCAAACGTTTTGTTGCGTGCAAATCACGCCCCAAAAATCCTCCACTCCCTTTTCCATCTGTTGTCTGTTGACCTCTTCTTTTCTCCTCCCCCTTCTTGTGTTGTCCCTTCTTTTCTTTCTTCCCGTCACGCTTTGGATGCCATGGTACAGGTGGGATTCACAGGATCCTCTGAATTCAGTTCCCTCCCTCGGCCTACCGCTCCAGAGATGACCACATAGGTACACCTGATAGAGCCAGGCGGACGGCCTGGAGACTCTAGCGGAGGGACGGTCCGCTTCTTGATGCCCGGAGAGGTCAACACAACCAGCAATGGCGGCCAGCCCACCATACCTGATATTGTTTGCCTCAGCTTTATAAATTTGTATAAACCCCTACCCCAACAAAAATAACCAAAACGAAATTGTAAAGGAAAGCCCACAATTCCCCGCGGTCGATACTCGGCTCCCTATGTCTGCAAGAAGGTTTACTGACCCCCCATTGTAAACCTGGCAAAACAAGTTTTCCTCCCTATCCGACGCTCTCAATTAAAACTCTCAACCTTAGCTTTGGTTTCGGGTCAGAGGGCTGGCTTCGACCCAAAGCAATCACTGGGATGACAAAACAAACAGAAGGAACAAACATAGAACATCGACTGGTGTGATTGGCTGGGGATTCAGCGAGAAGCTGTTGGAGCTCTGGATGTGATTCCCTTTGCTCTAACAGCTGAATTGGCGGAACCCCATGTGTGTGTGTGTGCGTATGAGTGGTGGCGATGGCCAAAAAGGCGGATAAGGTCATTCGATAACTTATCGTCTTAAGGGCAGGAGCCAACAAATAAAAAGAAGAACGAATACCAAAAAAAACGACAACAAAAAAATTCAAAAAAAACCCAGAAGAGAAAAAAAAGGAACAAGAACACGAACGAGAATAAGAACGAGAACAAGAACACGAACAAGAACAAGAACGAGAACAAGAACAACGAAGTAAAACAAATCGAGGACGAGAGACACCTAACGGATACGACCGAACGAAAGTCGCTGATTGTGGCGGAGACGGCTAACTCTCCTCCACCAGCAGAATACCCAGCTAGAGAGCGACCCCGCATAGGCAGGAAAACCCCGTAAAACCAGATAAGTACCCCCTTTTTGAATAACACATATTACATATTTGTGAAATTAATATCGACCATCTTGGCGATAAAACCCGCGTCCGTAAGCCTTCTCACCGTTATTGTGAAACCGTTCGTAAAACGGTTAGATTACTTAATTGCGCGACCCGCTAGCCGTACCGGTGCGACAACGCAGAACTGTGGGCCTTCTGTTAGCCGAATCGAAAATTAAAATTAATCTAAAATTTTTAAGTAACTTTTCTGATAAAGGTTTCGGCATACCATGTGATCCCCCAAAAAAGAGTCTGAAAAATATACAACAATAAAGTCCCCATCAGGGAAAAGATAATTTGTGCGTTTTTTTCCTCAGTTGTTTTCCCAATTTCGCAATAAAAATTGGGTGGCGCCTACCTGTTGTGTTTGCTCGCAGTTCTTGTGTTGAGCGATCTTCCCGAACCCCCCCCCCCCCCCTGCTGAGCTGCCGGTGTGTGCAGCTAACCACCAGCTGCTTGTTGCAGTACGGCCCAAATAATACTCTTTGTTTACTGTCTGGCCTTCTGGCAAAAATTCATGATGCATTACAACTCTACACCGTTGTAATCCATGAAAACCGTGAGCATTGCCTTCTTTTTTGACTGAAAACGACGTGTTTTTTTTGGTCTCGGCTCATTTGGTGAACGCCATTCACTTCCCTGATATCTGGATTGCGTGTCGTACTCATAAACCCACATCTCATTACTGGAGAATGATCCTTTTGATGAATGTGGGATCGGGTTCAGCCTCGCAAATCACCTCTTTTGCGACGTCAACACGGTCTCTTTTTTGCATGAAATTGAGGTCTTTTGGCCTTTGCTTGCTTTGCTGCTACATGACGGAAACTCAAATCATTAACCAAAATGTCTTGGACGGATCCATAGGCAATGTTCAAGCCCTCTGTTATCTCTCTGATGGTTAATTTGCGGATATTGACCAACATTTCTTTTATTTCATCAATGTTTTCGTCGGTTTTCGATGTCGATGGTCTGCCACTGCGTTCATCATCTTCGATTGTCTCACGACCACTTTTGAACCGCTCGTGCCACTGGTAAATGACCATTTTCTTTAGGGAATCGTTGCCGAAACACTTTTCCAACATTTCCAACGTTCGCGCACCATTAAATCCGTTTTTACGCAAAATTTAATACAAGTTCGTTGTTGCAAGTTTAAATCCATTTCTAAAATTGTAAAAAATCGCCAACACACACAGAGATAGATGTACTCTTGACTACGTAACTTTTGCAAATGTCAAGCTATGACGCTAAGATTTAGAGGGAATGCCAACAACAGATTTACCAACTTAACAAAAGAAAAAAAACAGAACTCAAATCGGATCAATGGAGCGCCACACGGTGGTGTGATACGGGAACTTTTTGATCAAGGTGGTATGCATTCTTAATGGTAGAGCATGGTTTAACATCGTTCATTAATGAACCTATACGACCGATTTCTAATTCTTGCCTTAATCATGTATTTGGTCGCTTTAAGAAATTAGAAACCAATCTTTGAGCGGATGTCAACTTTGATATGAAAATTACTGATCATTGTTCAACCGGTTTAGTCCTAAGTATCTTTAGCAACAAAAGGTCTGTTGTTACCACTCCTCTTAAGGTAACTAAAATAAACGACAGACAACTTAACGATAACCTGCTGCGTGAAAGTTCAGAAGAAGTCGACACCATTAGAAACGCTTCACAGCTGATCATATTGATATCTGTAGCTTTTCCATCGACCACAGAAAATCGGAAACCAAACTTAAGCCCTGGATGAACAAATCTCTTTTCAAGCAAATTAAACTTAAGCACAATCTACGTAATAAATGTTGCAAACACCCACATAACCTTGTTTTGAAGAGACGTTATAATCACATGTGCCAAAAAATTAATAACAAAATTAAAGTCTACCGTGATAGTTACTATCAAAGTAGAATAAGAAATTCACAAGGAAATCTTAAAAAAGGATGGGAGGTTGTAAATAGCATTATTAATAAAAACCTAGAATGTTGAAATCACCGATCCCACAGAAGTTGCTAACGAGTTTAATGACTACTTTGCTTCAGTGGGACAAATATCTTTCCCATTAGACCTTCCAAGCGTCTGCAGCTGTTGCTCTGCATCTGAACTTGGGGACCACACACCTGTAGGGAACAGCTTCTTCTTTGAATCTACTACAGGGTTTGAGCTGTTGAAAACAATAAACAGTCTCAAAAATTCAAATTCTTGTGGAAACGATGGTATTTCAATCATTGTAATGAAACAAATTGCCCTTAATGTCGTTGATATTTTGGCTCATATTTTTAATTTGAGAATCTTTTCTGGAAATTTTCCAGATTTGTTACAATATGCCAACATAATTCCTATTTATAAAAAGGGCAACAGACAAGAGAAAAAGCAGAGTTCTGATATATTTTAGTGATATATAATTCTCCAGCGAAAGGTAGTTTGGATGTTAAAGAATGTTGTGCCGGACTCTTTGTAGATATTACAAAAACCTTCGACATGGTTCATCACACTATTCTCTTGGAAAAATTGCATTCTGCGGGGTTTCGCGTTTTATCTTAGATTGGTTTGAATTTTATTTAAAAAACAGAACACAAAAGATAAAAATAGGGAATAATTTAAGTAGTATAAAGATAATTAATATAGGTTTACCTCAAGGATCTGTTATTGGCCCTGTTTCGCTCCTAATACATGCCAGCTCTATTTTTGCAATTCCATTTATTGCTATGTAAAGGCTTTTGCCGACGATTTTGCATTTGCATATGGTTCAACCAACCTACTAAATCTTGTTGCTGTCATAAACCACGACGTTCACTTGCTAAGACTCTGGTTCACCAAACACAAGTTAGTAGTAAGCAATAAGACTGAATTGATGTATTTCAGTCTAATAGTGAAAGATTCCCCAGACATTATATTTCATGCATCTACCTGTTGTAGACTAGCTTACTAAACTGTGTTTGTGATGTGCAAACTTCCAATATCCTATATGATGAAAATATTAGCTGCAACTCGAATTGCTTCAAAATACAATTAGTTGCAATCGAAATTTAAGTTGGAGCGAACACATCTCAAGTTTGAAAAAGTATCTGCAATCGTCTCTATGCAGCTTTAACCGTCTAAGGAATTACTGCTCTACACGGACCTTAAAAACAATTTACTTTGGGATTTTTCACTCCAGACTCCAGTATGGAATAATCGCATGGGGAGGTACATACCTCAAGCAGCTGACTGTCCTACAAAAGTCCACAATAAGAAAAGTGTGCAAGTCAGCTCGTCTAACCCACTCCATAGAATTATTTAGACATCCATAATCTACGGAGCAATACTGGTACCGTCTTACATATTCCGCCTTTTCACACATCAAGCTTTAGGAACTTTTTCTCAATTGTTTCCTGGTAGCGATTTAATAGTCTTCCCGAGAATATACGAATTATTAGAACTGCGTCCGTATTTCTGAAAAAAAAAGTAAAACCGTGGTTTCTTGCGATTAATCACAATGAAATCGAAATTTTGTTACGCTTCATTATTTGAGTTCTCTATTAACTTTTAAGCGGCACTAGTTATGCATCTTTTGACAGTTACTTACCGAAGTTTCTGTCATTTTGGACGGACGCGCAGTTTTTAGTTGACAGTCCTTTGAGTGAGTCGATGTGAGTGTTTTTTGAGAAAATGGAAAAAATTGAGTATCGAGCTGTTACCTATTAAAGTCTTGTTTTTGAAAGGCAATACGCCTACGCAAATCAAAAATGAGTTGGACTCTGTGTATGTGGGCTCTGCACCATCATTTACCACAGTGAAATTTTGGGTAGCTGAATTTAAAGGTGGCCGTAAGAGCTTGGGAAATGATGAACGTTCGGGACGTCCAAAAACTGCAACCACTGACATAGCTAAAGTTCACCAAATGGTGTTAGATGACGACGCCGAATTAAAGTGAGAGAGATAGTAGAGGTTATGAAAATGTCCAAAGATCTAGGCATGAGAAAGCTGTCCGCGCGTTGGGTGCCGCTTGCCGTTGCTTACGTTAGACCAAAAACGTGTTCGAATGAACATTTCCAACGCTCTGTTGGCATAGTTTAGGCGCAATAAATCCGAGCTTTGGCGCTGATTAATTACTCTAGACGAAACTTGGATACACCATTATACGCCCGAAACAAAAATTCAGTCAAAACAGTGGACTGCAAAGGGCGAGCGACTCAAAAAAAAAGCAAAAACTGTTTTTTCGGCTGGGAAAGTGATGGCGACTGTTTTTTGGGATAGTAAAGGAGTTATCTTATCGATTATCTTCAAAAAGGAAAAACCATTACAGGAGCATACTATGCATCATTACTTGCCAAGCTGAAGGCAGAAATTGCGGAAAAACGGCCACATTTGCAGAAAAAGGAATCCTGTTTCACCAAGACAACGTTCCGTCTCACACCTCAGCGGTTGCCATGGCGAAAATCCATGAATTACGGTTTGAACTGCTTGACCATCTGCCTTATTCACCAAATCTAGCCCCAAGCGACTTCTTTTTGTTCCCTCATCTAAAAATTGCGCTCGGAGGACAGGGATTTTCGTCAAATGAGGAGGCAATCACCTTCGTGAACAGTTATTTTGCAGAGAAAAACGCCAAGTACAATTTGGACGGGTTAGAGAGATGGCAGCGTCTCTGGGAGAAGTGTGTAAAGTTACAATGAGACTATGTAGAAAAATAAAAAAAAATTTTGAGAAAAAATCTCTTGTATCATTGTTCGGTTTTCAGACAACCCTCGTATACCAACAAACACAGAAATGCTTGTCCACCACACAGTGTACATTTCGAAGTGGCATTTCTCTCTAGTTTTTTCACTAAATAAAAATGTCACTAACTATTCTCCAAATTAGGATACATATGCCTAGTAAGAATTGTTAAGCAACTTAAAATAGATTACCGAAATGAGAATAAAGAATTAAAAAAGCAAAAGAACTTGGTCAAAATAAAATGCCTATGTAGGTCAGCATAAGTCTGAGTACTTGGCATGATATCATAGAAAAACAAACAAAGTCATCTATGTTATATTGAACTGCATATTCAAACTACAGATGGAGAAACCCTGTTCCGCTAATTCAATCCATTTTCTAACTAAATAGCACGTACTTATCCGCATCTAACTGGCGAACGTTAATTAAATAAATGCACCTTCCCTCCAACTCTTGTGGCTAGCACTGTTTAAAATTCAATTACAAAATTATTCCATCAGCGTATCTGCATTCTTCATTAGAATCGACACACGTTAAAACACCTACACTCAAAGTTTAGACGACTTAGTACTCGTAGACAAACATTCCGTTGAGCTGGAACTACTATTCCAAAACGAACAGTTCATTTAAATTCAAATAAAGTACGCAAACCGAGTCTAACGAACTCTTTAAGAAAACAACAACAGTAAGTGTACTCAGACTTTAGTTGCATTGCAACCTAACACTTTACCGCTAAAGGCTACTCCTGTCAAAACAAAACGACAAAGTGCAGCTTTGCACTATGTAAACGGGCAGCTGGAGCAAGTGCACCGTTGTTTCCATTGTACTCGTAGTCAAAGGTGGAGTCACAATAATAAAAAAAAAAGTAACGAAACCAAAACAAAATTATGAACAACTTCCTCTGTCTGGTTTGTAACTAAACCGCCACGAACACTCTACGTAAAGAGCACGAACGCAGTTTACACGTATCTGGCATAACGGCTTAACTGCATCCGAAACATGTGTTTATGACAATCCGATCATTCATTCCGACAAACCGCCGTTGATTGATGAAAACTGCGCACACAACATTTAGTTTTGCATAAGACTTACGCATACGAGTATCTACCGGTTTAGCTGATAGGTGTATTGGATTTCAAATTCAATACGAACATAGCGTCGATGTCGCTGCAACTTGTGGCATAAGTAGCCAATTTGGCGTAACGATTTGGGCGGCAACCTATTGAAAGTGTATCAAATGGAGTCAGCACGCATTCGGGCAGGTGGTTCAGAATGCACAGTCCTGAAATCACGATGTCAATAAACTTCGACTATGAGCGGCGGTTGTTGTTAGATACGAGTACTCGTAAGTCTGGTGTCGATTGCTTGTTTGTAAATTGGGAAACGTACATTATGCATGTAAGTGCATGTATTGTCAAATGGCGAGCTTATAGCCGAAAAAGGAGAGAACACTTTTGATAATCTGAAGTCGTAATGAAATTTAGGATCTCAAACGCCAATTTAATTGGAATTGGCTTACAACAGAAAGATTCCGTAAGTTCTCAGGCAAATCACAAACAAACAAAGAGGCTTTTCGCACGACGTTAAAATCGTTCCCAGTTACGCCTTACGAGTATGTCTGTGGCTAGACTACAAGAAGGCCTAAGTGTCATTACATTGTTCGAAGCAGCTTCGCTATTCCCCTGCCAGAATGTCTATACCTAATGGGATAGAACTTGATAGTTATCCGAGCGTTAAAAATTGCACCTAATGCATTTACAGAGTCCTGGATTCGCAACGAGCTGGTGCTGTTTACAAGAAAAAGGCAAACACTGAGGTCTTCATTGTTCTTATGTTCGTTCTGCATTCAGCCTTGTGGAAATCAGTATTGCACGAGTTCTGTCCCACAACCATCCAATCTGTGCTCATAACTCCAGCCTACGTCATATGGCTGGTGCCATCCTACGAAGTATTGCCCATTCGACTGACAAGACGCTCTCCGTGGTATTTCCACATGTTAAAGCCGTTCTTATTGTCAGTTTATGAAATGGTCTTGAGTGCAGTCGTTGCGTTTGCTTGAATATCGTGGAATCAGTGCCTTTTGAGCGGAATTTTCAAACTTGGGATCAGACAAAAGTCTCAAGGAGCTACGTCGGAACCGTATTGAGGCTGTCAAAGTTGCGTAATGCTGTATTTTAGCACAAACTATTGCAAAAAGATAGCTAAATGCTTTAAAGAAAAAACCAGTACCCGCTCTACGTCCAAAAATAAGACCCGTTTTCTTCCCACTTCAAGGTAAAAATTTTTTTGATTGTCTGGCCTCTGGAAGCATATTCGTGGTGCACAACACCTTCATTACTGAAGAAACAATTAATATGGATTCAACTTTGCTCCGGCTCTAACGCACTTCTTTTTGGCAGCGGATCGTTGTTCACTATTCACCACAGGCACTGTGCATCTTCCCCAATTATGATATTTTCGGGCCCCTTTTTTTAGCATTAGTGACCATGTCCAAGCTGCTCGGAGAGACTTCTGTACGAAGATTTTCTACTCTACCGTGAGCAATTTGCGCACAAGCTAGTCATTCTGAAATTCTTGGCTAGAATTCCCGAAACTTAAGCTTTCGGAATGTCAAGGTCGTTTTCTAATTCGCGCGCAGTCTAATAATGATTTTCTGCAATTCTCGCATCATTGCCAACAGACGTACGACCATTCTTAGATCGCTGGTATCAGTCTTATACGAGTATGTGTGTTTTACTCACACTCTCGTCCCCAAACGCCTTATGTATCATTTCTATGGTTTCCGTACAACTTTTTTCGAGTCTAAAACAGAACTTGATTCTCCTCCAAAAACAAAGACACCTCGTGCACACATTTTTTAATAAGCGCGCGCACAAGGTCTTATGAACACCCATAAAAAGATTGCGCACATAGCGGACGGAAAGAATTTTAGGGAAGAAAGAGAAACAGCGGCGCACTTTGGTTTTGAATGTTTGCAGGTTATGTTACCTAGGTGGGGGGAAAAAAAAACTCGGAAAGGCATTCCATAAGCGAGATGTACGGCGCGGCGTAGGAAAGTACCACTGTGTTTTAACGATGTTCGTAAATAGGCTTTGGGATAAACTGATGAGAAAAGTTTATAGCGAGACGGGTCTTATTGCTGAAGCTTTGTAGGGATCGAATTCCACTGACCATTTCATGAGGGCTCCAGTAGTAAGAATTGCGAAAAAACAAGGTAAGATAAGAGGCATTTCGACGGTGTTGGGTGATGTTATTTGTCTGCGCAGTAAAAGTGTCACCTATAGGCGTTATCGCATGATTCTGTTTCCTATCTAGCACGTATAGGGCTAGTTATCATATTGAGACCAGACGAAATGGCGTAAAGTATTTCTTGCACGACTAGAGAAAAGCTAAATATTGCGCAGCACTTTTTCGACATCGAGTCCTTGGTCGCGTCTACGTACATAGGTAGTCATTGACACACATAAACAGAATGATAATGGCTGAGTGCTTACGTTTTGCTTCAATGAAGCCGATAGGTTGAAGCCTTACAAACTACTTATGTATGCTGCTAATACCCGAATTCACATACGCTGCGGTTCCCATTCTGCAGCCGAAGAGCAAGTTCGTTGGTCCCAGAAAATAAAAAAGAGTATCCAGGACAGAATGAAGCCCTGGGGCACACCAACATATATTTTGTGGATATGAAACTTAGAATCGTCCACCTGAATTAAAGGTTCCGAAATTTCTAGTTCCATTGAAAAAGAGAGTCGTTAACCACAAATGCAAGCATTTTTGACAACAGAGATTGATGCCTAACTCTGTCAAATGCCTTTAAAATATCAAGTGAAACATCTTGCTTTCGCTAGATTGACGCAGACTTTAGTCCAATTTTTCGAAGAGACATGCCAACAAGTCACTAGTGAATCTATTGCTTCGTGTGACTGCAAGCCCTTTGACACCCATAACGAATCATCGAGGATTCATTGAATGCAGGCTCATAGTTTGCTTAATGAATCCGAAGGCCTGACTCGCCCTGCTGAAAATGAGATCCGACTATTTATGTTTAAAATTGCTCCAACAACACATCTCAGCTATGTATACACTCGTAATATTATCCACCTCCTCGACGTCTGCCATACGGGGTAAATTGTTACTTACATACATGTTGAATAGACTTATACCTCTTAAGTTGACGAAGTAGGAGGGTCTGCTTTTTTGTGGATCAGGCAAATGATGCTGAGATTCCATTCTGACCAAATCTGAAAAATGGATTGGTACGAGTAGATGCTCTCCACAATGAATGCCTTTGAGGTAAGCTATTAGGCGCAGCAGCTTTGTTGGATTTAAGCTTAGATACTGTTACCCTTACTTCGTTTTAGTCAAGTGAATGGAAGTTTTAACCATCGTCGTCTATGTTGAATAATCTATTCTGTCTGATGGCGGGATGTTGGGCCTTGCCGCTATTATACAGTCTGCAGAAGAAGTGTTTCTATATTATCCGACTATGACGCCACTTCAAAATCTCATTCTTCATCTCTACAGGCTTCTGTACGGGCATTATTGCCTTAACTCATTCTTTTTACGTGTTGGTTAAACTTCCATACATTGTTCTTGGAGTACAAATTCTCCATATCTTCGATCCCGCACTCCTCGTGCTCTTGCTTCTTCTTCTGCAGGAGCAAATTTTCTTCCGGTTCCTTTTCATCGTAGAGATCACGAGCACCCCTCGTCCTTCGTTGCAGCGCCGCTTTGTACTCTTCTCCAAATGTATGCCGGCATCCTTCATCAAATCAGGGATTTCTAGGTGGTGGTCGGGTGCAACCCAGCACATCAGTTGCGGAGTCTCTGATGACACGTTGGCAGCCTGGCCACTTGGTGCTGGTGGCATTGGAGTTGTTGAGAGATTTCGGTATACGCGTTCGGGAAAGGCTCTGGCAGTCTCTTACGATCGCAGCTTTTGTACATTATATCTTGTTAGAGTACAATAGATTTTTTTTGTTGAGGTGCTTGGGAGATATGTCTGAAACAAGGTAGTGATCCGAGTACAGAACTTGTCGAGTTGTAGAGGCTGAGTCAGGTCAATAAATCTCGAGAAATTCTCTAGACGAGTTCTGAAACCAAAGGATGCTACCCCCACCCACCTTCCCGACCAACCACTCCTTTTCTACTGGACTGGATCAAGGTATCATACGACCAGTGCCGAAGATCAACCTGGCTGAGAGCGCAGCTTCTTCAAAAATAGCTCAGTCGCAAACGGAGTATCTGAATACCTGGCGACCTCCAGATTAGCTAGCCTTATCTGGATATGTCGGATCTCTGTACAGGTGGACCACCCCTTCTCCGCTACTCGTGGGACTACATCATGGAAAAGCTGAACAAAACAAAACCCGAGGCCGGTACTCCTTCGGGCGATAGAACGGTGACTGCACCGACTACAGGCAAGTCTCTTGCATTATCGACTGTGGCAGGCCATAGTGCACCACCCTCTAAGGGCAAGCGCAACGAGCCTAAAAAGAAATATTCAGGGAGTGGTAGGACTGTGGCAAGCAACGGTCCTATCACTTCCTCCACTCCTAGCATCAGCAAGTTTGTAGCAGGCCACGGACTTGTCCCTGCTACCAAAACTCCTCTCCCCAAGGAGGAATCTGGAGCTCAGCTGCCTCGCAAGCTCCATCTAAGGCGCTCTACCTAAGACGCCGAAATGCTTCACGCATAATCAAAAGCTTCGGATCCATTCCGGAGGTTGAGAGAAGTGCGAACATAAAGAGCAAGATTGAGCGGGCTAACAACATCCTAAAAGACGGATTACCCACTGCTTCCACTGCTCCCAAAACACCTAAAGGCTCCTCCAAGCATCAGAGATTGTTGGAGGAAACCGTGCCGGTTCCCAAGAGGCCCAAAACCCACAGCGCCAAAACCCCTGGGCCATCCAACAGCACATCTCTGAGGTCTTTCAGTGAAGTCCTAAAGGACGCAATAATAATCGCGGTAATCGATAGGAACGATACAGACGGTTCTATAACACCTGAACGGTGGCAGCTGGTCAAGCTGAAGCTTTCGAGCAACTTCTGAAGCTTCCGGACCACCTCCCATCACAAGCGACGCTGGCTGGCACCAATTCAATCTCATCGCATGTGTCCATCAGAGATCTCACGATCTCTTCACTAAGGCCATAGGTAATTTAGGAGAGATTTGGCCAGGTGCAAAACTAGAGGTCGTCTCTAAGGAGGACATCCCTAGCAGACCTCGAACTCGTACCTGGATCCCAGCCGAATCCTCCTACCCAGAAAGCATTCTGGAATTTATCAGGTTCAGTAATCCGACCCTTCCGACTCATGACTGGAAAGTCGCGAAACTGGAGGTACTAAGGGGTTCTTATAGATGCGCGTTGATTGTGGTCAATAAGGAATTCCTTAACACTCCATCGCAGACAAAAGGCATGATTCGGTTCGGATTCGAGTCTATAAACCTAAGGATGAGCTGGATGCTGATAACAACCAACCGTTAACGGAGAGACAGCCAAACACAACCTCAGATTCTGGAGCGTCGATATCCTTTCCAGAAATGGATAGCGCCGACTGCAAACTATTCGAGCTGACAATCAAGCCGTCGGTCTTCTCTTCTGACACCCCGTCGGAAATGTAAACCGATGACGAAGCAAAAAGAGGTCCTATACGATCAGAGGAAGAAGATGAGCTCTTAGGCGTATCTTCAGAATCGGAGGATCTCAACAGCACCGTGGTGGAGGCTACTCTGGAAAACTGTAGAAATGATACGGTTTCTCCAGATTAATCTCCATCACTCAAAAAAGGCTTCGGCCGCACTCATTCCGCGTCCCTCCAAAAACGCAGAAGACATTATACTAATCCATGAACCATGGATTGTAGAAGGCGTGGTTCATGGACTTGGGACACCAGTATACACTCCGCTCTATATAAGAGACAAAGGTAAGATTAGAATAGTGAAACTATTAGATTACTTCCTAATCTCAACGACCCCGACTTGACTGTTGCCACACTAGAGCCTGCCAAACGCTCCTACTGGCTGGCACCAGTATACCTTGGCCACGATCATGTGGGCCCTCTCCTTGGTAATACTGGAGGCTGGAAGGCAAGAAACTGGCCTCACCATCAGATGCGACACTAACGCTCATCACACGGTATGGGGCAGTACCGACATCAGTGATAGAGGCGAGTCACTTTTCGAATATATTATAAGCACTAACCTCTTAATTTGCAACATTGGCAATGAGCCTAGATATCACTCTTGTCTCCGACAGCATCACTCAAATGCTAACGAACTGGATGGTATCGTCTGAACACTCTTTTTCAGACCACAGATACCTCCAATTCAGCCTGAATGATGCTCCTCCCAGTCAACCAGCCTTCTGGAACTACCGGAAAACTGATTGGCCAAAATACAGAGAAATACTGTCAGAAACGCTATCCTCTGAACTCTCAAATCCCCGGCGCGACACCAATGAGCTTGACATGAAAGTCAGGGGATTCGCTCTGGCTCTCAATCGGGCTATGGCCGCTTTCTGTCCTCTTATTCAACCTAGAGGCAAGAAAAAAAAAGCTACATTGGTGGACATCAGCACTGGGACTGCTCAGAAACACTTGCCGAAAACTTTTCAACATAGCAAAAATCACAAGAAAAGTGACTGACTGGGACTCATACAAACACTCCCTCGAATTATACAAAAAAGAACTGAGGAAGGCAAAGCGACAATCTGTGGCAAAATCACAGAAACCTCTGAGGCATCGCGGCTAAGAAGATCCTCTCTACAAATCCTATGATACCTAGCTGTTTGAAAAAAAACCGATGGCTCTTGGACAACCTCAAGTGGTGAATCACTCAGCCTGCTTCTGGACACGCACGTTCCAGGTAGTATCACAAGAGACAAACTGCTCTGGGCGCTGCATAGCTTCAAACCATACAAGTCTTCTGGTCCGGACGGTATAATACCTGCCGAGCTACAGAGGTCCTAAGATATTATCCTGCCTACGCTAGAAAATATTAAGAGGAGCTGTGTAGAACTGATACACATACCACTGTCATGGAGAGAGACCAATGTAGTTTTCATTCCCAAACGCACCCAAAGAACCTCAGACCTACGAGTATAAGTCTATCATCTTTCCTTCTGAAAACTCTAAAACGGCTGATTGTAACAGTCTCCTACGTTTCATCATAAGCTCAAATTGGTTCCATTAGTAAGAGGATCATAGATCCACGTGGCATCACAATGGGGCAACAGGCCTAAGTGGGTTGGTGTTTCCAACAGCCACTCTTACCTACTCTACCTACCCTACCTACGTCAATCGCAAAAAATCCTATTTAGCATTTCATGACCCAGAGACCGCCACATCCCTTTGTGCACAATATATTGAAATGAGGAAACCGTGTTCCTGCTATAGTGATATTTCGTTCCGCTGCGAGTTAGTACTCGTATGTATGTAGTTACCAAGGACCACCACTCGAAGGTAATGCAAGCATTAAGCTACGAACTTGATAGTTGCGTTGTTGGCCCGATAGGACAGTCAGCATTTTCCCGTTCAATTGCAGGCAGATCCCCACAGTGTAAATACACACACACTCATACAATCTTAATACAAAATTATAAGAGTTACTCAAATTAAATCCCTAAAACCAATCAAATAAATATGTAGATTGTAGATACTTTGATCTCAAATGGACGTCGTTTGCTCACTCACGTTCTACTATTGAAGTACAGTGGCACATTCTATGTGTTAATTAACATCATGAATTATGTTCAAGAAGTCTTCGGAACAGTTTTACAGCCTACATGCGCGAATAACTTACCAGCATGTGGCTGGCTCTAGCCATAATCAAATGAATTTGTATCGCTTAATACAGAGATACTGTCTGTCATGTGGCGCGGTCAATCAATAAAGGGGCTTGGCATTTGTGTTCTGTCATTTGGCGCCCACTGAAATACATTGAATGGTATAAATCTAATTCTGTGACAATGAATTACTTCTTAATGCCTGTCACAAGGTAGTTAAAGTAAATAGCTGCTGCAGGAATTTCAAGAGTTGATCAGCGGCGCCTAAGTCCTAGAAAACTTTGGTTTTACTCTGTTGTCCACTATTCTCCAGCATTATTGTCCAATTGTCCAGGGGGGCAGTCATTGCATAAGTAGCAAGCGCAGGCTGCCACTTATAAAGTTTTATACAAAAGAATATATCTTATTGTCTAGCAATCTGACCATTCAATGATTTCACTATCCAATCTGTTGCATCAGCAACTCTTTTATATCACAAAATATTACAAAACAATGGTAACTCTGTTTAACTACCAACTAACGACATTTCAATCGCCGCTGAAATAAATACAAACTGCTTGGTAATTTTTTCTTGGTGGTTAACTTCAAACTTCGATCTGTGAGTTCAACTAAAGAGCTCAACAAATATAACATTGTGACGACGAGGATTGGCGCAATATAATGAACTAAGAAGCAGCTCAACAATTGCTCCAGCTCCAACAGCATTATACAGCGAAATCCCTGGTAGGCGAAAATATTCGGAGATCACATTTCCTGTCAGAGTGTGGTCCAGATGTCAACGAGTTGCTCAGGAAACTGTTTGAAACAGAAAACGTAAGTACACACACAGTTTTAAAGAACTCTCGGAGAAACTGACTTCATATTGGTGTTTCACACTCCACATGATGCCGTCCGCAGTGCAGCTACTAAACGAAAAAACCCCACATTGGAGGAGGTTGAGGATATCGCTACGGCCTACGAGTCCACCCAACTACCGACCGGCATTTTAAAGGGCACTGGGAAGCACACTATCTCAGCTGAAGTTAATATAGTACATTCTAGTCGTAAGCAGAAGTGGACGAATGAGAGCCAAGGACGAAGGTCTTGTCCAGGGTGCAACGTGCACCACGACCTAGACGATTGTCGTCATCTGGATTCAGTGTGTGATCTTTGCGGTAAGAAAGGTCACATCAAAAGCGTAAGTTTGTCAGTACAGCGTTCAGAAGGTGGAAATAGATTTAGGAAGGAAAGTCAACGATACAGGCGATCGAAATGAAGAGGAATGGTAGTGAGACAACAGGTGAGGCAGGTAGTCGAAATAGAGGCAAAGAATCAGCACATTCCATTCATCAGTTGGAGGGAATTACTTCGGATCTTGCAGAAGTTGAGGGGCTTTCAATTCTAGATGAAGTCTCGTCAATTTGGGAAATGGAACGTTTCTCTGATTGGGCTTAATGGCTGTCATGCCGCACTCTGAAGGCGTATGGCAACGTTTCCGTGTCATTGAAAGGTGAAGTGGTTGCGACCGTACGGTGGCGTAACGAGTAGCGACAGCTGTCATTGCTGGTAGTTGACAGCACCAGTGCTTCTAACATCATGGGCCTTGATTGGTTCGAAGCGTTCAACTTTGGGCTTAAGTATCCAGAGCATGCGAAAGTCTTGCAGTTGTCGGATGGATCTAGCAACCAGCTCGCAAAACCGGCACGTGCTCTTTGTAAAGAAATCCAGTCTGTATTCAGTTCCGAGCTTGGGTGCAGTAAGCATTTTGTTTGCACATCTAACGCTGAAGTCTAACTGCCGTCCACGGTATTTTAAGTACCGACCAGTCCCTTTTGCTCAAAAGGAGGCCGTGAGGAAAGAGATTGAGTGGCTGACAAGTTGGGGAATTTTGCGAGCTATTGAGACCAGCCAGTGGGTAGCCCCCATTGTAGTTGTAGAGAAGCAGAATCGTAATCTTCGACTTTGTGGTGATTTTAAGGTCACCATAAATCCTCACTTGAAAATTGATAGGCATCCTGTTCCCCGAATCCAGGAATTATTTTGTCGGCTTCGAGGTGGTCGTTTGTTTTCAAAAGTGGATCTTTCAGATGCATATCTTCTGTGTGTCATCAACACGGAGCTTGGGTTGTTCCAATATCAGAGTCTTCCTTTTGGGACAGCAAGTTCATCAGGAATTTTTCAACGCTACATAGAGCAACTGACTGCCGATCTGGATTTCTCTGTCTCATATTTAGATGACATCATCGTGTGGGGCCGAAACAATGCTGAACACATAAAAAACCTAAAGACACTATTCTAGCGTTTCCAACATAATGAATTGAAATGTCGGTTGGCAAAATGCAAGTTCACTGACCTTAAAATCGAGTATTTGGGGCACATAATTGATGAGAAAGGAGTAAGAGCATCATAAATGCGAGTGAAGGCCATCAACAACTTTCCAAGACAGAAAAATTTGAAGGAGTTAGAAGCCTCATAGCATGGTATCGGAGCTGTGATTTCACACACTTATCCTGATGGAGTGGAGAAGCTAATTGAGTTTGCTTCCAAAACGCTTCCTGAAGCTCAAAGAGGCTGTAGCCAGATAGAGAAAGAGGCGCTTTCGATTATTTATGGTGTGAAAAAATTTCACCAATATCTCTACGGTCGTCAGATTGAGTTAACCTTCATCTCATCCTTGTGTAGAAAGCTACACAAAAAAATTTTGTTTTCTTAATTTCTCAGAAACCACTAAGTAATTGCAAGCTTCCGGAATTTTCAGACTTTGTTTATATCCTTGATTACCGAAAATAAAACGTACCTCCCCACTAATTACGTTGTCTACCCTCATGTGTAGATTTCTACACATATGGACAGTAAGTGCATATCATATAAAAAGTCATTTGCGTTAAGTGTTTTAACAAGTGAATATCGTTGGTATATTTAGTGAAATTTATAAAAATAATAAAAGAGCAAAATATCTGACAGAGGAAGAAACGGAAGCATTTTTGAATGAAGGCAATGGCGATATCAGTGATGTTTCTGGAGACAGTGATGACGAATTTGTGCCAGAAGAGAATATTGATGATGACGATAACTTATATTCAGACGAAGAGTAAGCGAGTGGCTCAAATGAAACCAACGAATCAATTGCTGGAAATGTTGAAAATATGGATCCACAGCTTGTTTCGAAAGATGGTATTGTTTGGCAACTACAGCCATTTCAGCATCAAAGTGGTAGATTGCGGAATGAAAATATAATTTCTCTTCATCCTGGAAGAACAAGATATGCCAAAGCTCGTGTTGATGGCATCAAAGATGCTTTTTTGCTTTTCTTCCCACCACAAATTGAAAGTACCATTTTGAAGCATTCAAATGCATATGCACAAACAACATATGGTAAGGATTTCAAACAAATCGATTCGAATATGTTGCAAGCATATATTGGTGTTTTGATTTTAGCTGGTGTTTATAGAAAAGTCGTAGTTGCTTTCTTTCTTATTTCAACTGATTCTTGACATTTTTACTTTTAGATCGAAAAACGAAACTACAATTGAATTGTTTGATGATATTGACGGTCGTCCGGTGTTTAGCGCAATTATGTCGAAGAAAACATTTGAGTATTTGAATCGAGTTATTCGTTTTGATGATGTCATTAGCAGAAGACAGCAACGATCTACAGATAAATTTTGCACCGATTCGGGATATACACTTGCGGTCATAAAAAACGCACCATATCAAAATGATTGAAAAATTGTTAATAACTACGATAATAATTTTTATAATGAAATGAAATTTTTGTTGAGTACTCCGCATTAGTTTATAAGTATTTCTATCTAATTTTCATCTATTTATTGAATGTTTGAAAAAAGATATTAACAAAGAAAGAAAAATCAGGTAATTTTCTTATTTTTTTAAAATATTTCAATACAGTCATTGATTAACAAAATCAAACGATACATTTTTTATGTATGTGTATATAAGATGTTTAGATATGCTGCTTTTACCAAAAAATTATCAATACCGAGTTGCTCCTCCTTTGGCGGTTATAACCGCTTTTATTCTAGAAGGCATCGAGTTTACTAGAAGTTCAGTAATATCCCTTGAAATTTCAGTACTCCATACATGTTCCAGAACTTCATTTAGCTTTTGTTTACTCTTTGGTTCCATTACATGCCACAAGTATTCGATTGGGTTTAAATCGGGCGAATTAGCTGGCCAGTCTAGTCTGGTAATTCCGAGGTCATCAAACGTTTTCTTGAGCTGAAAATTATTGAAAGACTCTTGTTACTTGTCTCTTTATTATTTATAAAGTAGACATCTTGAAGTTGATTTATAACACTTTACTTACGGATTTGGTGCGGTGGCAAGGTGCAGAATCATCTTGAAAAATGCACTTGTCAGTGTACGAATGATGCTGTTCAATTGCTGGTACCAAAAACTCCGTTACTGCTTCTCCATACTTTTGATCGTTCATAGTTCCATTAACAAAGAGCAAAGGGGCCCAAAACCTACAATGGAAAACATCCCCAAACCATCTGGCTTTGAGGAAACTTCACTGTTTTGACTAAGCACTCGTCCTTGAACCTTTCACCTGCTGGCCGTCGTACGTATGGCAAATTGTCGGCACACAACAAATTAAATTTACTTTCATCGGACCATATCACACATGGCCAATCATCCTGCGTCCAATCTTCGTACTTTTTTGCCCACGTCAAGCGAGCTTTTTTCATTTTTGTGGTTAGGAGAGGTTTTTTCGCTGGTCGTCTTCCAAGGGTCTGACATTTCTGCCCGGGATCCACTGGTGGCGCCATCTCTGGCAAACGCTGGAAACTTACTTGTAGACCCAATATATAAATGATCAGTACGAATAGCCGATTGGATTGAGTCATGTCCGTCTGTTCTCACTTTTTGGGCCTTCAATTTTGATCTAGAAAGTTGAAATTTGATGTTCAGGCTTTTCTAAATTGTTTTTCCAAATTTTTATTAAAAATTATAAAAAAAATTCCGCTGAAATAATATTTTGGCATTAACATTATCTATAATTCACCCATACAGTAAATATGGCCTCGGACACTTTTATAGGGCTGGGTTAAGAGATTGGGTATCATACCGTCCGCCATATGCCAGAAGCATGAATGTGCAAAATTGATAATTTTTGGAAATCGTGTTTGATTGTTGTTTGTTGTCAAAAAATTCATAGGTTTAATATTGCTTTTTCCACGCTCTCCGCACATTCACAGCTCCGGAACAGCTTGGAGTAAAGAACGATTTATCAAACTCAAAAGCTGGAAATTTGCACATTTATGCTTCTAGCATATGGGGGACGATACGATCCGTTACAGATAGATTGAAACTTTTCTGTGTGTTTGTTTTTAAGTATTACTTCAGACAACGGGAGAAACATGTTGAAGGCAGTAGAAATCCTTAATGAAGATTCCGATTTAAACGAAGACTACGACGAGTTAGAGTTAGAGGAAATTGTGGATCCAGTTATATTTCCCAATATTCACTCAATACGTTGTGCAGCTCATACCCTTCAGCTGTGTGTTAATGACGTACATAAGGATGTAAATATTTCCCAAAAAATTTAAAGTGGAAGGAAACTATTAAAGATTTTAAGAACTGCAAAATATAGGTATATATTCGTAAATATATTTTTTTTAAATATGTTTAGTTTCTAATTTAAAAACAATTTTCAATGTCTTATGCTCTATCTCCTACATAGACGTATATTAAATCAATCCGATAAATGTATGCCTCCACTTGACGTTTCCACCAGATGGAATTCCACCTATCTAATGCTCAAAAAGTTACTTGAAATAAAATCATTTCTTGAGGAACACGAGCAACTCATGATTGAAGCAACAATAGATTGGGAATTCGCTGGAGAGTATATTGTATCTTTAAAGCCTGTATGGATCGCTACTCTTAAAATGCAACAAGAGCAGCTTGTACTAAGTGATTTTTTTAAAATTTGGATGGAGCTTAAATTGAACTAAGAGAACAGCTCATGCGACCTGAAAAGAAAATTACTAGATTCTCTAAATGAACGTGAAGGTTTGCTTCTGGAGAACGCCGCAATGTTGAGTGAAATCTTTTTAGATCCTAGGTTAAACTTGGTTTTTACTAATAGTCAAAAATCATCGGCAAAAATTCATTTAAAGAAAATTGCGAAGAATATATTAAACATGAAACCGGTATAAACCAGAATATGAATTTAAAAATCGTTTCTTCCATCTACGTTCGTGTTTGTTTTGCCCTTTCTGTTGGTTTCGTCCTCAAAGATCTTAAAAATTTAATTTAAATCTCATTATATTTTCTATCTAGAGTTTTTCCTCAGTTCTTCAAGAAACGAAAGCAATATTCAGCGATGATATTCCAACTACTTCAACTAGTCAAGCTAACGAGACAGCGACAGAAGACTCACTTTTAAGCTTATATTTAGATAGCATTGAAGAACAAGAACGAGAAGCAAATCGAAACAGTGACGTTAATAAAAGTAGTGAGATTTTATCAAAAATATACGCAGATATTGAAAATTTTGAATTAGAGTACACACGTTTGCCGTTAGATACAAATATCCTTTCATTTTTCGACAAATTAAAGCTAAAGTCTCCTTATATTTTTGAAGTGGCATTGGTTGTGCTTGGCGTTCCAGCAACGCAAGTAACTGTCGAAAGAGTTTTTCTTCTTTACATTTTATTTTAAGCGAGAAAAGGTATAGGCTAAGTTCTAAAACACTAGATAGTCTACTTTTAGTAAAACTTAATTCCTAAAATATTAAAATTATTATAATTATTATTACTATTATAAGTTTATTGACAACGAATAAAATAACATTGACAATAATAGAAAATACAGGTTGAGCAGCTAAGGCCTTCAGCTAAATATTAAAATTATTCCATACACTTTCACCATATGAGATCCCACGATAAAACGTTCTTTTATACCTATAATACTTATTATATATGCGAAATATAAAGACAACGATTGAATTCTATATATTGAACACTTTTGATTTATTTTCGACGAAAAATGCTTTAGGTTGATCAGTTCCATTTAATTTTTATAAAAAATGCCAATAGAGGACAGATATATTTGAAATTAAAAGATAAATCTCAAGCGAGGAGCGAAAAGGTGAGTACATATATATATATATCTGAGCAAGACCTAAATCTCAATGCCCAATGCAATATCTCTCAGAGAGAAAACAAATGAAAATAAAGGTTGAGAGTTATTTTCGAGCTCTGCCCGTAGCCTTCGGCGTATGGTTTCGGCGCTTAGATCAACTTGATGAAATTCACTCAGCTCTGCTCTTACACGGACAGCACTTTTAAAACGATCTCTCATGCTAATTCGTTGTAATACATTGTCCGTCTTCTGGGTTGTTTTACGTCTTCGTTCCGAGCCTTTTTTCCTTTCCAGTGGATCCAAATTTTCTTTTTTCTTCATGAGTCGTACGATAGTTGAATGACAGCATCCTATTTTAACCGTAATCTCACGATAGCCAAGCCCTTCTTCGACTAAAGTCAATATTTGAACTTTTTCGTCTCGAGTCAGTTGATGATATTTACCAGACATTTCACTTTTTTTTACTTGTCACTGTCACAACTCAATTCTGCATTGAGTACGAGGCCGAACTCCGCTATGGGGAATACCCTTCATTAGTATGAGAAAAACCCTTACGGTCTGATGTAATTAGGCATTTTTTGAGAACTCATTAAGTGGTACAGTTTTTATGACCGCAAGTGTATTTGTTAAATGGTCCAATTTATTGAGTGACTACTACAATCCACATGAATGTATGACAGTTGACGAGCAATTACTTGGTTTTCGTGGAGGATGTAAATTTCGTCAATATATGCCATCAAAACCAGTAAAATACGGACTAAAATCCTGGTTGCTGGTTTGTTCTTATACCTGTTATGTTTGGAAAATCCAGCCATATTTGGGTAAGGCGATTGGAGCCAGTTCGAGTGAAAAAAGACAAGGCGAACGAGTAGTTTTGAATCTCGTTGATGGCTTGAAAGGTCACAACATAACAATGGATAACTTCTTTTCCTCATATGAGCATGGGCAAAAATTGTTGTCAAAGGGCATTACAATGGTTGGCACGATGAGAAAAAATAAAAGAAGCATCCCACCAAAGCTTCTTGAATGCAAAAATAGACCGTTGTATGAATCTACTTTTGCATTTACCGAAAACACAGCATTTGTTTCGTAAATTGGACGGAAAAATAAGTGTACCGTGTTGCAACGTACTTTTCATAACCCAATTGAAATCGAATCGACTGAAAAAAAGTTACCAGCGATTATAGCCTATTACAATAAAACAAAAGGTTTGTTCATATGCTACTTTTTGAAATTTCAAGACCCTCTAATGTTTTTGTTTTCATTCAATATAGGCGGTGTGGATACGGTTGACAAAATGCTCACTTGTTACAGCTGTAAATGCTGCTTTGAATGCATTAATTATTTTCAAAGAAGTGAATCCGAATTGGCAAGCAACACAAAAAACAACAGTAAGAAGGAATTTTCTACGTGAACTTGGAATATCCCTTGCAAAACCACTTATGGAAGCTAGAAGTGCGAAGCCAAGATCAGCATCGTCTGTTTTATTGCTTGCAACTGTTTTGGAAGAAAGTTCACCATCGTCGCTTTTAGAGGATGTTTGGGTATCAACTTGAACAAATCCACCAAAACGGTCAAGAAGCGTTCCACCACAAATTAAAAGCAGAGCAAGATGTCACGTTTGCTATGAAGAAAAATCCGCCAAAAAAAATAATGTCTATGAGACGATTTGTTGTTTTTGCACAAAAGCTGCATGTAAAAATCAACATAATCGAAATGTATGTGTAAAATGCATTCAAGAAAAATTAATTTGAACCTATCTACCTTCTCTTGTTATTTTAGAAATAAATTATAAAAGCAATTTTTCGGTTTAATTTAAAAAAGAATTTAGAAAATACATTAAAATTCCATATGTGTAGAAATCTACACACGAGGGTAGAGAACGTAATTTTTTTTGAGGATGAGATGAAGGTTAATTAGCGATCATCAACCCTTACTAACTATTTTTAGCCCTAATAAAAGACTACCTGTGATGAACATTCAACGGTTACAAAGATGGGCCATAACCTTAATGAGCTACACTTACACGATACGCTACAGATCTATGAAATCGCACGAAAATGCTGATTGTTTGTCACGGTTACCCCATGGACCAGACGAGGAGTTCGACAAGTCAGCGGAGGAAATTATTTATGTTATTGATAACGAATTGGAAAATTGTCCTGTAAGCGTGGGAGAGATCGCTGTCGAGTCAAAGCGTGATGTAATAGTACAGAAGGTAATGTGGTATGTTCAGCACGGTTGGCCAAATGTTCTTCCTCCTGCGGAAATCAAATTACTGCCGTTTTGCCGTAGAAAGTTTTGTTTGTGTGTTTGTACTAACGTTCTTCTTTTTCAGAGAGAGAACTTCTGTAGAGTAGGAATACCGAAAACTTTGCAGGAAAGAGTAGTACAGATGATTCGTCACGGCCATTGGGGCATAACGAGAATGAAGCAGATTTCTAGACAATATTGCTGGCGGCCCAATATCGATAAGCAGATACAGAAAACAGTAAGCCAGTACTGTGCGTGTCAGCTGAATGCTAGTCGTTCGCCGAGGGAATATGCCAGTTGATCCATTACGACGGAGGTTTGGGAACGATTGCACGTGGACTTTGCGGGCCCATTTAAGAAAAGTATGTTTCTAATAGTGGTCGACTGGCAACCACTCACGCAATGCAGTCCATTTTTGCGTTGGAGGGTTTACCAAAGACTTTGGGCCGCAATTTCCATCCAAAGGATTTGGGGATTTTTGTAGGAAAAATTCAATTCAGCATCTGACATCTGCTCCTTTTAATCCGGAGTCTGATAGTGCCGGGGATCGCATGGTCCGCACTTTCAAGATGTCTTTATCAAAAATATTAGAGGATTCATATCAGAACGGTGATGCTTTGTATATCGCCAGCAGAAAAGTTGCATGGCCGAATCAATCGAACAGTTCTAGTGGCCATGATTCCTGATATGCAGGATAAGACGAGACTCTGCGAGAATAAGTCTAAATTCCCGCCCCAACAACAACTCCTTCTTAATAAGGAGAAATGGATACCTGGTGTTGTAATGAGGAGGCTTGGCAAAAAGATGTATCTCGTGCAGTCAAAGAGTGGCAGTTGCAGGAGATATCAGAATCAGTTTCGAACCAGACATCACAAAAGATGGGGCATGGACCAGTTGATGGTAACTCTTTTTCTTTCTATAACCATGTTCCCACTCAAATTACAGAAAGGGCACCTCAACAATCACCTCGCTCGATGTCCACAAATGACTCTATGGTTTTAGAGAGATCTGCTGTGGTAGAGCCGATTGATTTATCTACTCCTCAAGGTTCTTCATCACATCAGCAAATGACTTCAGCTAGGCGGGATGCAGTTGAAAGCGAGTTGGATTCGTTGCTTGAATTAGATGCGAGGGAAGCTAACATCAGTAACTCTTTTATATCATAAAATATTGCAAAACAATGGTAACTCTGTTTAATTACCAACTAATGACATTGTAATTGCCGCTGAAATATATACAAACCGCATGGTAACAACAACAAATATAACACAATCTACTTACTGAATGCCTATCTTTAGGTCAAACTATGGCTTTTTCGTTTCTAAAGGTAGCCTTAGGAAAATCTTTCTTAGTATACCATGTAGAACGAAGGCAGATATGGCCAGAATTCACTGTTCTAAAAAAGGAAACTAAGTCAATATATGTAGACATACTCATATGAATTCAAAGATATATTTTTGCAGCAGGCATTCGAAATCAGAAGCGTGAGGTGAAATTTTGCGATGTTGACACTTAGATTTGTTTATCACTAAATTTTTATTATTGTACATGGTCTGACAAATCTTGAGATACATACATAAGAATAAACAACGGAGATACTCCAGGCATTTCCGCTGAAAATGAGTCTCGTTATTAATATTCATAATGACGGCTTCAAAAGTTTAGCAAAAAAAAAAGAAGTTTTAAGTTGGATGGAGATACAAATTGTAAATATTCAGAACGGGTATAGATTTTTATTGCCGAAGGCATCATTTTACAGTTTACACTCATTAGGTATGTAAATATGTACTAGCGGTGTGAGTGGAATAAAAGATCGATTCTTTGAAACAAAGACAAAATGACCATTTAACGACGGGAAGTGGACCATTAGATAATGAAATGAAAAACAATACCTATCAATGAAATTGGACAAAATGCCGGCACTCAACATAAACTAACCAAACTGGACGAGCATTGACGGCGCTATAGTCCGCACGAGATAAGAACCTCAGCTTTCTCTAGTCAGTTTGGTTTGAAAGGTTGAACGGCAGTTGATTTCTCAATAACATTGGGCGTACATAGGTCAAATTCAACTCTATTTTTTTTTTCTGTTTTTGTAATTTTATTTTCTGTTGGAACAGAGCGCTCAGACAAAGAACTGTTCCATTGTGCTCCTTGTATGTTCCTTTCACTGGTATATTTCAGTCTTTCGAGTAAGCGCTTCAGTCGTAAAGTGCCAGCACCCATAATGTTTTCCCGATTCTTTCTCTCCTTGTGGGAGTAGATTTTCCACTTTTCAGTATCGAGTCCAGGGTTCCGGGTATGAATGATATGAAGACGCATGAGCATATCTTCCGTATCGCCTTATCACTAAATGTCAGACTTCTTATTAAATCGTGATGGGCTTATGTATTAGTTCGCACGAAGGCCTCGTTTGTGACCAAACATTGTTCACTTCTAGTAGATTTCAACAGATCTGCTGTGCTATGGCATCCATAGAAGACATACCCGCTTCGTCAAGTGTGTTGAGAAACTGAATAATTAGTTGGATTACTCTTATTGAAAAGCAATATCCAATCCCGGCGGTAACAATCCGAAATCATTTTGGCTCCAGCGATTCACTTGGCCTCTCAGCCCTAATTAAATATTTATTGTTCCAAGGATAGGAAAATCTCCGCATCGATTGATCGGGAAACCGCTGTCTGTCCTACTATATAACGTGGATTCAAGTTCGTATCGTAGTCCTGGAATTACCTCTCAGTGGTGGTCCTTAGTAACTCTGAGCTTGCTCGTGCAGGTTAAATAGGCAAGGGCATACTTGGCCAGTATCATAATACTAGCCTACGTCCTCACAAAGCTCACAACCCTATATGGAAGAGATGAAAAAAATGATGAACCAGCTAATAGTCCAGGATAATAGCGGATTCACTATTGAGGACTCTGGCAACCGTTTAAAGGAGCACGACCTACGAATCTGTAAGTGGAATGTTCGGACCCTTAACAGGCCACGTGCAGCCGAGCAATTAGGAGAAGCCCTTGTTTGTTATCACCCAACTATCACCGTCATCCAGAAAGTTCGATGGGGGGATGAAAACTGTGATATATATTTTGGTGTTAGCTATACGGAAAAGAAGGAGCACTTATTTGGATACGTATTTGTCACACACGACGGGCTTAGGCGAGCAGTCTTGAGCTTGCGACACGTAAGCGGGCGCCTTATGACAATCCTCATCAAGGCTAAATTCGCTAACATAAGCTAAATATGCACCCATGCTCCTACGGAAGACAAGGACGATGACAACAAAGAATGTTCTTCGAGCTCCTCGACAAGACTTATGAGTAATGTCCCAAGAATGGTGTACGATTTTAACGCCAGGATAGGAAATTAGGATATCATTGGTGGAACAGTTGGCAAGACGACAACACGTCTTGCAATGGACTTAATCTTATTGAACTCGCTGCTTAACGAAATAGCAAGCACATCTTTCCTCGTCTCAATATTATACACAAGGGGACATGGCAGTCTCCGTATCATGAAATGCTAAATCAGATTGATCACATTGCGATCGACATAAGACATCCCTCCAGTATTCTGAATATCCGAGCGTTCTCTGCATCCAAATTTAGCTCCGATTACCACCTGGTTGCGGCCAAAGTACGAATACTGATTCTGCAGTCGCTACAACGAAAAAGGACTACTGTGAAAAGATATAATGCAGAAAAGTTGCAGAATCTTTTCCGAACGCGTATTCTGGGAGCATCAAGAACCGAAAACCAATGGCAACACTACCAACGTGCCATCAGAGACGTTGAAGCTGATGTGTTGAGTGTCACCCGACCACCACCAAGAAACCGCTGGTGGAGAAGAAGAAGGAGACCTTGTAGTGGAGTCATGTTAGGAGAATATGGAAAAACTTCTTCTGCAGATTGTATAACAACGACGAAGCCCATCATCCCGCGGTCAGGCGGAATGGACCATTTAGCTTAGACGACGATAGCCAAAACTCCCATTCACTTGACCAAAACGATTTAAGCAATATCTAAGCTTAAATCCAACAAATTTGCTGCACCTAACAGCTTACCACAAAGGTATTCATTGTGGAGACCATACCTCAACTCATTTCTCAGATCTTGTCAGCAGAGTGTATGGGGACCTACACAACTGCGCCAACTATAGATCTTATCTACCACACTTCGGCAGATCCTGGAAAAAAATTAAAGTCGTTCAAATCGTTACCCACCATATTTTCATTGATTTTAAGGCCGCATATGACAGCAATTAGGGGGACGAGCTATATAGAGCCATACAACTAGTTTTGGTATATCTGAAAAACTCGTTCATCTCTGCAGAATTTCGATTTGGAAATTTAAGAGAGCTTGTCTACCTTGGCTCTACAATCGGTTCTGCAAGCAAGTCCTCAGTAGAAATAAAAGGAGGAATCACTCTTGTCAATCGGTGTTTCTTTATAACGCTAAATCATCAATCTATAACGAATTAAGACATCCTCGGTCGTTTCGAGAAAAAATCCTTCGTGCTATATTCGGTCACATTTGAATTGATAGAGTTTGGAGGTGAAGATTAAAGGACGAACTATACGAGATGTACGGTAACATTGACCTAGTCAAAAAGCTGTGCATTAATCGGTTGAGATGTCTAGGACATGTATGGTAGCGCACAGGGACACCAATGTTCCGGGCCGCAGAGTCTTAGATTCGAATCTAAGCCGGCAATTGATTTTGTTCAATGAAATTATGAGCGGCAATCAAATGTCTATCCAGTGAAGGGAAAGCTTTTTCCTGTTGCATTCTATAAAGGCAAAGACGACACGAAAAGCTGCAACAGCTACCAATTTGTGAAACTAATATCGGATGCTATGAAAATGTGGGAGGGATTTTGCACATCATCTAATTCCGATGACGCTACGATCCCAGAATGTACCCGGGATGTAACATATTTTATATATACATACGATGACGTTAAATGAAAATTGAATACACAACAGAAATAACTGCAGAATTCGAAGTTAAACTTAGAGTACCCAAAGGCAGTCTGCTTTCAAAGGGTCCTGAACAACTTCTCTTCTTTTCGCCGTTGATAGCGCTGTTATAGGCAACGACGTGAAAGTCCCTCAAGCTCTAATTAATTGAAGAAAAATGCTAGAAAATAACGAGTTACGAATCAGTCGAACCAAAACCGAATGTCTGCATTGCCGTTTTCCTGAATCGGCAAGATCAACCCGTGAAAGAATCATCATTTCAAAGTGCGAAAAATTTAAATACTTAGGCCCTGTCCTTTCACCAAGGAAATTGCAATGATGATGTCGCACGTAAAGTCAATGTGGGTGGCATGTATGGCGCAAAAACCCCGCTGTACTTTCTGACAGAAAAACTTTTAGACTTGTTGGTTTGTTATTCACGAAAATTGTTCGTCCAGTTTAGTAAATATGTATTGGGTCTACAAGTAAGTTTCCAGCGTTTGTCAGAGATGGCGCCACCAGTGGATCCCGGGCAGAAATGTCAGACCCCATGTGTTTTATTTGTAGGTTTTGTATCTGTCAACAACTTTGCAGCGTTATATTTGAGCAGTTCTATCGGTGTCGTACATTTTATCAAACAAAATCATGGCAAGTTTCCAGCCAAATAAACGTCATTTGCGGGAAGCGCTGCTTTTATTCTTTAATATGAAGAAAAGTGCGGCTGAGGCCTATCGTTTGCTTTCGGAAACTTATGGGGCGGAATGTATTGGTGAATCGATGTGCCACGAGTGGTTCAAACGGTTCAAAAGTGGTGATTTTGTAGTTGAAGACAAAGATCGCCCCGGAAAGCGGAAAAGTTTTGAAGACGAGGAGTTGGACGCTTCACTGGATGAGGATCCGTGTCAGATTCAAGAAGAACTTGCTGCATCATTGGGCGTCACGCAAGAAGCCGTTTCCTTGCGCCTAAAAGCACTGGGATTCATTCAAAAGGTTGGAAACTGGGTGCCGTACGAATTGAAGCTTAGAGACGTCGAACGGCGATTTTGCATGTCCGAAATGTTACTGCAGTGGTATAAAAATAAGTTATTTTTGCATCGTATTGTCACTGGTGATGAGAAATGGATTTATTATGATAATCCTAAACGCAGAAAATCGTATACAAAGCCCGGCGAGCCCGCCCAATCGACGCCGAAACGAAATATTCACGTGAATAAGGTCATGCTCTGCATATGGTGGGATCAAAAGGGTGTCGTATACTACGAACTGCTTCCGAGTGGTGAAACCATCAAAGGACTATTATATCGAACCCAACTAATTCGTTTGAAGCGGACATTAAAAGAAAAACGGCCAGAATATGACACCGGGCATGAGTCCGTCATTTTTCATCACGACAACGCTCGGCCACATGTTGCGGTTTCGGTGAAAAACTATTTGGGAAATAGTGGATGGGAAATTCTGCCTCACCCGCCTTACAGTCCAGACTTGGCACCATCTGACTACCACTTGTTTCGTTCGATGCAGAACGCTCTGACGGGAATACGCTTCAGCTCAGTAAAGGAAATCAAAAATTGGCTCGATACGTTCTTGGGCTCAAAAGACGAGAAATGTTTTTGGTCCGGAATTCATAAATTGCCAGAAAGATGGGGGAAAGTTGTAGCTTCCGATGGACGATTCTTTGAATAAAGCATTGTAACTATGTTTTCATAATAAAACTTTAAATTTTGGAAAAAATCGCTGGAAACTTACTTGTAGACCCAATATATTCAAGCCGATACACATACTCTTTCGAGCATTCGGGGCGCCAACAATGCGTGAATATTGGCGACTAAAGGCTTTACAGTTTGCTGCTTGTCAATATAAACCAAAGATTTCATAAGCCCACCAGAAGTAATCGAGTGGTGACAAATCGCACGATTTCTGTGGCCAAATCACTGGTCCATTTCGAGATGCAACGTTGTCCTTGAATCAAGTTCTCAGTAACTGAATGGTTTCATGGCCATCCATTATGGCACGTAGCGTCATCCTGCGGAAACCACATATCTTCCGGATCGATGCCGTCCATATTTTCTAAGGAATAATGAATGATCATGTAATACGAGTTCTGGCCTCATCTTTGGAAATTAAAGGACCAATGATGCCATCAGCGTGAAGGGAACATCAAACAGTGCGTTTTTGTGGGCGTACATAATAAAGTCCCTTGAATCTGTTATGGATTTGTCTTACTCCAGTAAGGGTAATTTTACTTATTCACAAACCATTTGAGCCAAAAGTGAGCCTTGTCACTAAACATCATTTTTTGCTAAAAATAAGGATCAACTTCATGCTGCTCAAGTGCCAATGGGGGAACTACCGACATAAGCCATGGTTTCGTGGCTTTGGTTGTAGACCGATATCTTTTCGCAAAATGGAGGGAAAAACGGCGAAACTGTTGCCATCGATTCGGAAATCCTGCTACATCCCTTCAAATACGACACCGCATCATTTCTGCATTTTACGGGGCTGATTGTTCTCATTAACAGCTCTACTCGGTAAACCTGGACTTTTCTTGGATTCATTGGGCTAAAGTTCTGAACGCCTTTCTAATTCAAACATTTTCGTATTGTCCAATATGTCCCAAGCAAAGCTTGGGTTTGCATAATAATTAACATTTAAACTAAGCCCTGCTGATCGTATATTGTTTCACAATTACAATAGCTTTTGAGTGAGAATTTCTGATGAAGCCAATCCATCCATTCAGACACAAAATGGGGTTTGTAAATTAGTGAGCGAACCCGAAAAGGTTCCTGGCATATGACACTAAGACAACTGAATCTGCCTTGTTACCGAAAGAGTACTTTCCTTGACCCCTTCTGTACCTGCTACCCATGCAGTTTCTGACATGAAAAATCATCTTTTAGTTCAACAGCGTCAACTGGGGCTCATTTAACATCTGTAGTAAGTTATATCGGTGTGCCCCCATATGGGTTAATTAAAGTGAATGTTCGAAGTCAAAGGCGTAATTTCAAAGAACCTTAACGGAGGGTGGTCTAACTGAGGCCATCTATAGGTCGAAACTCAGATCTTTCAATGCTTCCATCCCAGCTAAGTACCAGGAAGACATTAACAACAAATTCTTCCCACTCAATGTGAGAATACGTTGAATCTATACGAAATGTCCATATGGACTCACAAGAATGATAGAATTCAGATCCACTAAAGAACTAGCGCCATCTTCCACTTCCTCAATAAACTACACTCAAAATGTCAATAAAATGTTTCGACAGCCACAAGCCAACTACCACAAATTACTGTCTTTAACTGCCCACAAAATCGTTTGCCTAATCCAAACCACTATTAGACATATACCCTGAGCTAGCGCCCGGTTATAATTGGCCAGTTAAATTTGCCGCAGAAAAGTGGCAACTAAGTGAAATGGTCAATACTCGTAAATTACATAATATCCAATTTCCAACTGCCAATATTCGCTATATAATTGCCTTCGACATACAAAAGACCCTTTGGTGCACCCTGGAGATTCAACTGAGATTCATGATTGCGCAATACGCTCGTGAAACTCATTACTCAATGAATTACCTCTGCCACCACTAAGACGAGCGCTACGGTAGTTAATTACCAGCGTCAAGGAATGCCACATGGGAAGCACTCCCCAGTGTTCATAGATGAGCACGAGATTTGCGCCAAAAAAAAATAAAAATTCAGAAAAAAAAATGAAATGAAATATCACGGAGCGCTGTTCGCAACCGAAACGAATGATTCGACAGTGCCATAGGTGCGCGGGGGGTAGGACTTCTGTTGTTGAAGGTGTCTACTCTGTTGCTGGTAGTACCTCTGCTGCCTTAGTGAAGTGGTTAATTGACTTTTCCACGGTTTGTAGCACAATTAAAATTGATTTGAATCTTAGAAACCGGTGGAAATTTGTGATTTACTGGCGAAACTGATGCGATGTCGGAAGAAAGTTAAGGCCATTGGACAATCGACGTTATTGTGCGTACAACTGTATGATATTGCATAAGAATTAAGTCAATAATCTGACTGAATTGTGTCTAATAAAATGGCACGACAGTCGAGATGTTTAAACTTATTTCGCAATGAATAGTTTCAAAGCATATTTTACTTTTGAAAATGCGATGCGAACAAGTGTTGACCAAAGATCACTCTAATATCACTCATACGAATCTGGGTAATTTTTGTCAGCAAGCACAATATATACAATGACTTCCTTGCTTTAATGAGCCTTGCTCTAAGCTGCAACAAATCAAACACCTCTTCCAATTTAGAAAAGACGGTCAAAACAAAAGGGGTGTTTTGGCTTACAATTATTTTTACCAAACCTCCTACTAGATGGAGTGAAGAATGACCTCCTTGGGAATTAATTTTTTTTTTTTTAAATGTTTTTTTATATTATTCAATATAGTCCTCTTTTAGTTTGGTACACTTATTCCAGCGATTTTCCAACTTCTTGATCCCGTCCGAAAAGTAATTTTCCGGAAGGTCTGCAAAATACTCCTCCGTAGCATCAATGATTAGCTCGCGTGAGCTGAATTTTTTATTGATAAGCCATCTTTTGAGGTTTGGGAAGAGATAATAGTCCGAGGGATCCAAATCCAGTTACCAATCGATGCCAAAAGTCCGCCCGATTCCGCATCAGCAAGTCCAAACACTCTTTCGAAGTGTTCTCGCGTTCGTGTTTTTGGTCATTCGCGGCACCCAGCGGCAGGATAACTTTTTCATATGCAGAATATTGCCCAAAATATGGCGTGTGCGCTCAGTACTAATCTTTGTGGTATCTGCTAGCTGGCGCATCTTCACTTTCCGGTCAGCCAACACCATTTCATGTCCTGCCTGCCGCTGTAGACTTGATCGGTAGTGGAGTTGCGGCCACCACGAAACTCTCGAAACCAATATTTGACGGTGTAATCTGACATAGCATTAGGCCCATAATATTTATCCAACTTTTCTTTTGTTTCCTTCGCCGTTTTGCCTCTCAAAAAATAATGTTTTATGAGAGAACGAAAATAGTTTTTGTCCATACTCAACATGATGCCAAACACGTCAACAACAATCAGCTGTCAAAACAAAACTAAAGACAGTATCGCACTGAAATTTGGCATGTCTGCCTAAATATGAACGGACTTCAAGGCACCATAACCTTTTTTGCAGTAGCAGCGCATTATGGCGGTCAAGGATGTCACTTTTCACTCCATCTAGTATTTCAAGACCAAGCAATGGATATTCCAGAGCAGTTGATTTGTACTACGTATTTTATCATGGCGCGATCATGTAAAATATTCAATTTTGTAAATTTGGCCCAAAATCTTACATCTGTCTAAAATCTATGGCCTCAGATATTGTCTTTGGCCGAAAGCATAGACTGAAAATTCAACGCAACCCTGAAGTCAAGTCTAAGACCATCGAATCGGCTCAAATCAGATGATGTATTGTACTTGTATGTGCATACCTTCATACTTTGAATTTATTGAAGCCCAACTAAAGATATGTTCGTCGAATGGTCGGACCCTAAATAAGGATGGTGGTACTTTCCACCTGAGGAATAATCTCATAAAATATTTGGCCCTCATAAACCACCACATTCCAAGAGATGGGATGGAAGGGACGGGCTACTCCAAGCGTGCGTCCTACGGTATCTATTGCTTGTATACTTGCAGGAACTTGAGGTAGGATGTTCACCAAAAGCTTTTCTGACAAACGTAATAATCAATGTTTCCAAAAAAAATATGTAACCACTGCTAGTCGGGTAGTGGGAGCAAGGAGAAAACCTTTTCCTCCGTCGAATGTAAAATTCAGACTGTACATACAATAAGTACGACTGAGTAACCTTGCTGCAGTATCGGTAGCACAGGGTTCCAATAGTCTTATATATGTAGTCCAGACTTTCTGGCTGCCCCTTGTCAAAGAACGCGAATTTAAGGCACGCTATCATTGATCTGGGTATGCAACGACAACATCAACTCGAACCACTATATAACTGCCGCTTGGACCCTAACGCATCTAAAATAAATAAAATAATAGCCGATGTAGCTATTAGTAGTTCTAGTGTCCGCAATCACTGTGTTTGTTCAATAGGAGAAGAGATCGACATTTTTTTATGGCCTCCGAATAGAGAAAGAATGTGCTAGTGCATGGTGTGCGAATCAAACCCAGGACATATATAAAATAGCTGTCGATGGAATTTAACCAACGTGCAGCAAACACTGCAGCACGCTTTTGCTCGTACGTGGAACAAATAATCTACGAATTATATACAAAAACGCAGTAGCCCATACCTGACCTACTCTACTCTGTATCCAGCTTCAACCAACTTTTGTCAACTCAGCTTTATGCTCGTATTATACTCGTACGTATGTATCTGCATATGCACCTCGTGCAAACAAATCACCAGCTCAATGCAGAATGCTCCCGAAGAGGTGTTTGGCTATCACAGGAACATGTCGTACGAATAAGATAAAAAGATGCAACATAGCGATTAACTCTGAATTTGACTTGGTAAATGGCTTTTCGGGGGCAGGAACTGCAAATGTGAATATCCAAGAACTCATCGAACAGATTTTTTCCTTCATCAGGTTAAGGATCCACACAGCAACCTGGCTCTCTCCAGGCGGTCGAACCGCCAACCAAATCGACCATGTGGTAATCGATGCGAGGCATGCACCCAACATCCTCGACGTGCGCACATTCCGAGGGGCAAATGTTGTTGACTCTGACCACTTTCTTGTTGCGGCTAAACTCAGAGCTCGACCGTCCAGAAACTGCGAACCGTCCAGAAAAAGAAATTCAACGTTGTACGCCTTAGCACACCTGGAATAGCCAGAGACTACAGAGAGCGCCTGAGTGATTATGTAGAGAGAGTGATAGGGCAAGAAGAGAACCCACGTGCAGTCAATAAGGAACCAGTTCCACCACCCAGTATAGAAGTATTTGGCTTAGCTATAAAAAAGCTTAAGAACAACAACGCTGCAGGCGCTGATGGTTTACCAGCGATGTTTTGGTAGGGCGCATACACCAAATCATCATCCAAGTATGGGTGTAAGAAAGCATGCCCGACGACTGGACTATCAGCTCCATATGTCCCATCTACAAAAAAGGCTATCTTTTGTCTTGCAAGAACTATCGTGGCATATCCCTGCTTAATGTCGCATATAAGATCCTATCCAACGTACTGTGTGAACGTCACAAACCGTTCTGCAACACACTAATCGGCACGTACCAGTGTGGCTTCCGGCTCGGCAGATCGACTGTAGACCAAATTTTCACACTGAGACAAATCCTGGAAAAGACCAACGAATTTCAAGTCGAGACTCACCACCTATTCATCGACTTCAAGGCCGCATATGATAGCATTAATCGTCAGGAGCTTTATATGGCGATGGCCAAATTCGGGATCCCAGCAAAATTGATCCAGTTGTGACGCGTGACACTGGAAAACAAGCACTGCAACGTGCAGTTTGGAAGTAGCTCCTCCGAACTATTTCAAACATACATCGGATTTCGGCAAGGTGATGCGCTATCATGTGATTTCTTCAATCTCGTCCTAGAGCAGATAGTGCGCAGGGCAGGTGTCAACACGGAAGGCACTATCTTCAACAAGTCCGTCCAGCACCTGGGATATGCGGACGATATTGATATCATCGGGCGCTCGCAGCGTTCCGTGATAGAGGCTTTCACGGCGATTGAAGAACACGCGAAATTCGTTGGCCTGGAAGTAAAGAGGACAAAACCAAGTACATGCTATCAACAAACAAAGAATCATCTGTCCACCGCCTAGGACAAAACGTCACTATTAGTAGCAACAGTTTTGAGGTAGTTAAGGAGTTCATCTACCTCGGAGTAAACATGAATTCCACGATTGACATCCTAGTGGAGATCTGACGAAGAATTACCATAGGAAACCGCTGCTACTTCGGTTTGGCAAAGCAATTGGGTTCAAAACTCCTTACTCGAAGGACGAAATGTACGCTTTACAAAACCCTTATCCTGCCAGTTCTACTGTATGACGCCGAGTGCTGGACGATAAGCAGGAAGGGAGAGCTAATTCTGGGCTACTTCGAAAGAAAAATTCTTCGACGGATTTTTGGTCCTGTGTGCGAGGAGGGCAAATGGAGGAGAAGATACAACCGCGAACTCTATGAGCTATACCAAGATGTGGATGTAGTCCAAAAAGCCAAAATACGTCGACTACATTACCTCGGCCACATCGAGCGAATGGACAACAATGCTCCAGCTAAGAGAATCTTCAAATCCCAGGCCTCAGGTTCGAGACGACAAGGAAGACCGAACCTACGTTTCAAAGGCCAAGCTATCGCGGATGCCAGAGCGCTTGGTCTGGATAACTGGAAACAGCGTGCCCGGGATCATAGAGGATGGAAGGCTGAAGTGTCTCAGCCCGTTAAGTAAGTAAGTAAGTGTGTTTCGAAAACCGGTAAAGCCAATATTCGCTTTGCGGCACAGCTATTTTAGACAGTGAATAGGAAGTAATTATTATTAGAAAGAATAAGGTTTAATACTCAGCACAATCAAGCATAATTTGTACAATGTATAGAAAAAGAATATTCTAAGATCGCCAAAAGCTGCCCACCGACAACTACGAGTATCGCCTTCAAAGAATGGCATATAAGGTCCTATCAAGCTTATTTTGTGAAATATTGCAGACCATCATCAACATACTGATTAGGTTAGGTTAGGTTAGGTTAAACAGAGATGTAATGGATATGCCATCACACAGACACAGGCTCCAAAACGGGTCCATTGCAATCCCTGTAGAGCCAGTTGAATTTGTCTTCAAATGGGAAAAACCTAAACAATCTCCCTGGTGAAACACGCAGTTTCTTTGCAAAAGCTAAGAAGGCCTTTTAAGTTCGTGCCGTCTATTTCCTCTAGTTTTTGAAAAAGTATTTCCCTAAAAATTCGCACAGTATGTGTGTTACGACCTCAATAGCTTGCAGATCACCGCAAAATCTGCAGATATCCGTATCTGACAATTTGAGTCTCTTTGCATGTTGCCACAGGAGATAGTGTCCTGTCAGGATTCCTTAAGCTTATCCCTGTTTAATTTTATTAACTTCCTAGATCTTTTGTCGCTACAAAACGGCCAGAGAGCCTTGGATACCCTGTGTCCTTCAAGACTTGACCACCTTCGGTTGGCAGTCTTTGTAATTTTTTCCTCGATAGTGTCCCTTCCTATGCAAAGGGGTGGTTTGATATTGGCAACCTCACTATTGTCGAGTAGTCATCCTTTTCTTGAACGCACGTCCGCTTGTTCATTTCCTATAATGCCACAGTGTCCTGGCACCCAGCAGAGTCTTACCCGGTGCTGACTGCATCAATGTAGATAGCGATATCTCTTTCGGATACCGATCTCATCTGCATTAGCTCAACCGCCCTGAGGACAGCCAGAACCTCTGATTGGAAGACACTACTTGAGTCCGGTAGACTTATAGACACTCTTAGTTCTGGGTCTTCTGAAAAGATACCAGAACTTGTTCCTTCCTCTGTTTTTGAGCCATCTGTGAAAATTGCAATTTCATTTGACCTCGTTATTGCCTTTTTTCCCAGTCCTCCATCTGCGGATAAATTGTATCGTACGGAATGTCGAAGTCGACCAAGGAAGGAATTTCATCCGTTAAAATTGAATTGCCAAGCAGTAGCTCCGTCAGCACCGTACCATGTCCGGAACTACTGCTCTTGATACTTCAAGATTAGTGAGACGTATCGTAATGTTTCCAGCAAGTTTTTTGATCTGTACATCAAGCGTGTTAGGTGCAAAAACGTGTCCAATGCTGCCGTAGGGGTGGTATGGAGCGCACCTGTAATGGCTATGGAAGTTGTTCTTTGTACCGCCGCTAATTTTCCGTAAATCATTTTCTTGTTTGTTGCTTTCCTCCATACTAGTGGCCGTATGTATATATGGGTCTTACCACCACCATGTAAAGCCAGTACACCATAGCAGGTTTCAAGCCCCAAATTTTTCCTACTGTTCTTTTGCAGATAAAAAGAGTATTATATGCCTTTTTGGTTCCTTCCGCAACATTAAGATTCCAATTCAGTTTTTTGTCCTGAATCACACCCAGATACTTCGCGCTGTAGGAAAGAAACAGTTCCACTCCGTTGAGTTTTGGGAGTTTGAATTGCGGTATCATGTATTGGGTCTATAACGGTTTCCTAAGAGATGGCGTAACTTGCATTATTCCATTGTTATTATTCCATTGGAACATGCGTTGGAAAGCTACTGTCATTGTACGTCATTTCAGTATATGTCATTCATTTGAAGCGTAAACAACAATGATTTTTTTTCACTCAAATATGTCGAACTTTGTGCCTGAAAAAGTGTTTTTGCGGGAGTTCTTCTTCATTACTTTAATATGAAGAAAACTGCTGCCGAAAGTCATCGTATTTTGGTAGAAGTTTATGGTGAATATGCACTAGCTGAGCGAACGTGCCAAAAGTGGTTTGCACGATTTAAAAGTGGTGATTTTGGCTTGGAAGACGATGAACGTCCTGGGTAGCCAAAAAAGTTTGAAGATGAAGAACTGGAAGCATTACTCTATGAAGATTGTTGCCAAACACAAGAAGAGCTCGCAGAATCTTTGGGTGTCACTCAAGCAGCCATTTCAAAACGTTTAAAAGGAGCTGGACATATTCAAAAGCAAGGAAATTGGGTTCCACATGAACTCAAGACGAGAGACGTCGAAAGGCGGTTTTGCATGTCCGAAATGCTGCTGGAACGCTACAAAAGGAAGTCATTTTTGCATCGGAATGTTACTGGTGATGAAAAATGGATCCAAATCAACGGCAAAGCCGAATATCCATGGCGCGAAGGTAATGCTCTGTATTTGGTGGGATCAGATGGGTGTGCTGTATTATGAGCTGCTAAAACCGAGTGAAACCATCAATGGATAATGCTACCGAACACAATTAATCCATTTGAAGAGAGCAGTGGCCGAAAAACGCCCGGAATATGCGACCAGATACGAGGCAATAATTTTCCATCATGACAACGCTCGGCCCCACATTGCTATTCCGGTTAAGAACTATTTGGAAAACAGTGGATTGGAAGTCTTACCCCACCCGCCTTATAGCCCAGACCTTGCCCCTTCTGACTACCATTTGTTCCGGTCGATTCAGAACGCCCTCACTGAAATATGGCTCACATCAGAGCAGAATATCAAAAATTTGGCTTGATTCATTCTTGGCTGCCAAGCCGGCGCAGTTCTATTGGAATGGGATCCACAAATTGCCAGAAAGATGGGAAAAAGTCATAGCTTCAGATAGGCAATACTTTGAATAATACTATTGTACATGTTTTTCTTAAAAAAACGTTCAAATTTTGAAAAACAAAAACGCACAAATTAGGTTATATACCCAATACTTTCTGGTAAAAAGAACCAGTTCCGTTTTGGAAGGGTTGGCCTCGACACCTCAGCTTTTTGCGCAAGTGCTAATCGTCTTCAGGGCAACCTCCTTAAAGTCGCTTAAAATACTTGAGTATTTTCCCCGCTCTATTATGACCACGTCATCTGCATATACCGTGGCACCTATACCCATTGTACTAAGCTTTTTGAGGATGTCATTGATAGCCAGTACCCATAGGAGTGGAGATATGACTCCACCCTGAGGGGTTCCTCTGGTTACGGACATACTGACCGAGCTCTGCCCAATAGAACAGTTTATCTTCCTGCTTTCAAGCATGTTGCAAACCCAGTTTATAATGGCACGTTCAATGTTATCGTCTGCACTCCGCGTTATTGAAGGTTTCCTCAATATCGAGGAAAACCGCCGTCGCAAATTCTCCAAAGTGTAGACTCTTCTATTGCAACTATTCCTAATATGAATCTGTTTTAAGCATAAATGATGACAGACTTATTGGTCCGAAATCTTTTGCATTTATATTTGCCAGCTTTAGGTATAAAAACTACCCTAACTTCCCAAGCTATTGGTATGTACCCTACCCTACTTTTAGACTGTGTCTAAGAATTTCCATAAGTTTTTTCGATTGCTACCTCCGATGCTTTCTGTAGCATGATCGGCATACCATCCGGACCGGCAGATTTGTACTGCTTAAAGGACTGCATTACCCACCGTAATTTATTTCCTATTAATAAGAACACCTATTTCCTCTTCAGAAAAAAGGGGACCATTGTATTCAGTGTGTTGTGGCAACCCGGAAAGTGAGTTTCCACCAGTGCAGTGTTGCCAGAACCTCTTGGCTACTTTCAGCCCAGGTTCTGTCACCTTTCTTGAGGTAGCTAGGAATGCTCGCTTCCTTTAAAAGAATTTTGCGTAACCTCGAAACCTCATATGTTACCGCTATAGATTCGCAGTACTTCTGGCATGAAGCCAGAAACATACTCATTAAGTCACTTGTATGCCGCATTATCTGAAAACAGTTCATCCGATTTTGCAAGATTTGCCAATGCACTTAGGTTTTGAATGTTTACAAATTATAATGAGTAGAAAATTAGGAGTTCATTAAGGCATTCAACAAGCGAGTTATACGGTTATGGGCTTGAGAATAAACTGATGAGTTAAGGTCATAGCCAAACTGGTGTTACAGTTGAGGGATTGAAGGGAATGCTACTGGCAGTTTCATGAAAACAGGTTGATTGAAATAGCGATAACATAAAGTGAAGTAAAAAGTATTTCGTCGCCGATAAAAGTGCCACCTATTAGCGTTATCGCACGACTCTGAATCCTATCTAGCAGGCGCAGGACAACTTATCATATTTATACAGATGAAACGGTGTAAAGTAATTCTTGCATCGCTAGGGCAAATTTAGACATTTCGCAGCATTTCGACATCTAATAAGTGATCGTGGTGTCATTGACACACATGAACAAAATTTACTGTTTACGTTTCGCTTCAACGACAACATTTCATTTCGGAAGCATTCAATTCCACTCTGTTGGAGTTTAAGCAACTATAAATAATAGTTTTGCCTTAAGTTTACATACGCTACCGTTCCCGTTTCACAGCCGAAGAACAAGGACTTGAGTCCGGGAAAAAATGTGAAAACCTGAGATTATTGTCGTCAGGAATTAAATGTGTTGCAGACAAGAGATCATTAATGAAAATTTAAAAGAGTGTGGGGGACAGAACGAAACCTTGCGACACACCAACATACATTTCATGGATACAAGACTTAAAACTGTCCAGCACAAATTTATTTTTTTTTGTTCTTCGAGATGATTTATCAGCCTTTCATGACCTCGGAAAGAAGTGACCAATGAGTCAGTATGAGCTGGGAGACGAAAGTTTGCTTTTTATAGCAATGGACTCGGAATAAGACTATAGAAAAAGCACACTTATGTCGAAGTGGAAGAACATCTCTTCAAAAGAAGGGGAGATATATCACTGCACCTGTGGATTTGTATTGTTGCGAAAACTTGGCAGCACCAGAAGAAGGAACCAACAAAGAAAAAAAAAGAGAAAGAAAACCTCTCGGGAACCAGACACATTTTGATTTTTGACAAAGAAAGAAGGAAGTAAAAGAAAGAAAAAGAACACTCTCAGATTAAAAGTTTAATAAAATAGTTAACGTAGATTTTTCTGCTTTGGTCTTGTTCATTCGAAAAGAACGTTTCGCTACAGCATAAAGATCCTTAAGTACGAGTACTCCTGCTACTTCACGAATGTGAAAATGGATTAGTACCCTGGAATATTTTGACGCTCTTAAATATAAAAGGAGATAACACAACTCGGGAGCGTTGACATGACTGTGAAGTATGCAGCTTATAGACGCCTTTTCTTTTTGTTTAATTTTCATTTACGCCGTTCTGGAGGAAACACAACGACTAGGTAAAATTCCTTAAGAAGGTGTTAAGTACGCCCTGATTGGCTTTTTCGTATTTGATTATTGGAGTGGTCACCCGCGTGGCGATGTCCTGTCTTCACTACTATGGTGCATGTTGTGGTGCATATTGATCGATTCCGTCTACCCTGATACGTATGCGGATAATGTAGCTGACAGATTATGCTCCGTGACTGTTAGTCCTGAAGCACAAGTTTCTGTCGCTAGACGTTAGCGACGATTGGTGCATCAGAAATGGACTTTCAGTCAATCTTCTTAAAACTGCGGTTATTTCCTTTTACAGACGAAAGCAGCCTGATTTGACTCTTGCACTGCTTATAGACGTCACCTTCTGTTTCTGCAGCGTTGGTAAGTATCTTAAGGCTATCCTGGATAGCAAACTAGTTTCAAATAAATGTGTCATATCGAAAACTTCCAAGTGCGTCCAATTACTCGCATATTCCGATGATATTGACATAATCGGAAGAAAACAGCGTGATGCGAGTGGCGCTTTCGCGAGTATTGAGGCGGAAGTAGCGCAGATGGGTTCACTGATGGCAGTGCACTATATTATGAAAATGGGCCGAAGTACATGTTTCGGAAGCAAGTGCCCAGCTACGCTAGAGGCCTTTTTAAATCCAATCACTACTTCTAAGATTGTTCGACAATGCACAGCTTCACTGAATGCACTCGAATGACTGAAATCACTGAGTCTTGTTAGGGTCTCAGGTCAGAATGGGGTCACGGGAAATGCTTGACAAGGCTCAGAGTAGAATTTTTTAGGACTTGAACTGCACACGCTTTCGGTTAGAGTTAGGGCAGTTTGGGTGCAGGTGCAGGTATTGGGCACTCAGTTAGTGGATACTGCTACTGTAGGGACTTTATCATTTTTACTAACCTTTTTGCGAAAGAATGAAGAACTATATTACAGGGAACATAAAAGAAGTACAATGGGCTAGTTCTTTATCTGAGTTGTCTGTTCCATAAAAAGGTTGTCACAAACTTCAAGTGAATACAAACAAACTATTCTTACGACAATTTATAGTCAAAATTTAAAAACCAACATTATTTTTCCGTAATCAGGATCCGTTGGCATCCATGACATTCTTCCAACTTAATGTAAGGTCAAATATTTCTTTTTCGTAGAAGTGACGACTTTTTTAGACAATGGTGGCTTCGATATTCTGGGCAGACAACATACGAAGGACGGTGTGTTGAGATCTTCACTGCGGAAAATAACTTAACCCAGGTTGTAAATGAACCCACACGTTGATAGTCATACCACCAACACCCTGGACTTCTTTTTAACTTCTCACCCTAAAAAATACAAGTTCACTGTGCTATCCCCTCTAGGCTCCTCGGACTACTGTGTCATATCAGCTAATATCTCGTACATCGACCACACAGTTAGAGAAAAGATTCCTGAAAGAACCGAAAGGCAATACGAAAAAGCCAACTGGAGCGGTCTTAACACCTTCTTTAGGAATTTTAATTGGTCGTTATGTTTCCTCGATAACGACGTGGATGCCGCTGCTGATTTGATCACAGACGCCATTCTCTTTGGAATGAGAAACTTTATCCCTCATCGGATGAACAGTATCAATCCAAAAGAAAAGGCGTGGCACCACTCGAGCTGTAAAGAGGCTGTCAGGGTTAGAGAACTGTTTTTTCGGTCCCTTAAGACCAATCCAACAGAGGAAAACCGAAAAAAGTTTAAACGAGCCAGGAATGACTGCAACGTCTTTCTCAAGCACGTGAAATTTTTTTACGGCCAAAAACTGAAAGTTTTTGTGAAAGCTTTTGGTCATGTGTCAAAAACATCAGAAATTCTGCCTCATCCTCCATCCCAACGCTCATTTACAATTACATTCCAGCTGTCAGATCTTTGAACAAAGCCAATCTGGTTGCTGCAGACTTTGCGGTCAGCTCAACACTCCCAGATTGTATTTTGTCTCCGACTACACTTAAGTACGTCGAATCTTCAACGGGACGAATCCACTTTCGCACGCATGTAGTAGCAGGAGTACTTAAAGATCTCAACATACATGAATCTGCTGGCCCAGATGGTATACCTCCCCTCCTTCTGAAGAGGTGTCCTTCCTCGCTGGCAAAACCACTGCGTAAGCTTTTTCATCAATCCTACTCTTTAGGACTCTTTCCGAGCAGATGGAAAAAAACATTTTTCCAGCCCGTCCCTAAAAAAGGCGAATCTTCTTCCCTCTCCAACTACAGACCCATTGCACTTACGTACCTTCTTTCCAAGGTCATGGAAACGCTGATAAACCATCAGCTCATGAAATATCTCGAAACACGAAAACTTCTCAATGACCGGCAGTATGGTATTTGTAGCAACAGGTCCACTGGTGATCTGATGGCATGTCTCACCGAAATGTGGAACCAAAGCGTACATCAATCTGGCGAAAGCAGGATAGTTGCGCTTGATATTTCTAAGGCGTTTGATAGAGTTTGACATCAGTATCTTTTGTCGAAAATGCGTGCTTTTGGGATCGATGACTCTCTTCTTCAATGGATTAGAAATTACCTTTCGGAATGTTCAATTCAAGTTGCCTTGGATGGTTTCAAGTCTGATATTCACAAAATAAATGCTGGTGTGCCCCAGGGCTCCGTGCTGTCTCCGACACTCTTTTAATCTTCATTAATGATCTCTTGTCTTCTACTTCTGGTACACAATTTCCAGCGCTTATCGTTCAAAACTTCTTTCAGAACACATGCACTGATCAGTGAAGAATACTAGTCATTTTGGTTTTAGTTTGCAAACTATTAACATGGAGTGGGGCGTTAAAGAGTATCGAGTCGCGGTAATAGCGTTGCACAAATGCGGAAAGAGTGCTGGCCAAATTTTCGAGTTGCTAAAACCACTCGGAATATCGAGAACATTCGTTTATCGGACTATTGCTCGCTTCGGCGAATTGTCTGGAGTAGAGGACAGGCCAAGAAGTGGTCGCCCGCGCGTCGTTCGTACGAAAGGTGTAGTAAAGGCAGTACGTCAACGAATTCGGAGAAATCCCCTTAGCAAACAGAGATCATGCCCAAGGAATTCTGTATATCAACCTGATTCATGTCTAGGCTGATTCGTGATGATTTGCATATGAAAGCCTATCGTCGGTCCACGGGCCATCTTCCAACTCTTTAACTAAAAAAAAAATTAGGCTGAAAAGATGCAAGCGACTTTTGTAGTGGCACACGGACAATGGCCATGAAAACACTCTGTTTACGGATGAGAAAATTGTTACCGTAGAAGGAGTTTTCAACAAACAAAATGACAAAATTTATGCCACTTCATCTCAGGAAGCGAAAAAAGTTGTTTAAAGGGTTCAACGTGGACGTCATTCCGCTTCCGTAATGGTTTGGTGGGTGTCTCCCACCATGGTGTCACATCCCTCCATTTCTGTGAAAAAGGCTTAAAAACAGGTGCAAAGGGGTGGCCGTGGTGTAGTGGTACTAGCAATCGCTTCTCACTCGGAGGGTTAAGGTTCGAATCCTAGCCACGACAAGCTTTCATTTGTGTAATTGGAACTCAGTCAGAAAAATCTGCGTGTGAAGGCATAACATTGACATGTAGATTTGGCTGTTGTAGGGTTTTCAAACACAAAAACAACCGTTAAAATTCACAACCTCACCATTCCGAGTGAAGAAAATCTCTCCGTCCTATTCGGACTCCCACCCCTGGAGAGTCAATATCGGAACCAAACACACCTGAGTTTCAAACCACTACATCACAAAAACTTTCCTTTCTCCTCCTTCTACCTTTCCGCCCGCGCCCTGGCAACAGTGTAAGGGTATTCATAACCCCTTAGGCGTGAAGGGTTTGACCAATACCCTTTTCAATGGATGCAGATGGATCTTCCAACAGGACTCTGCTCCAGCGCACAAAGCCAAAACAACGCAGAAGTGGCTCAAAGTCAATACTCCTGGCTTTATAGCAGAAGAAGATTGGCCGTCGGGGGGTCCAGATCTGAACCCACTGGATTATGGTCAGAATTGGATAACATGGCCTGCAAGTCTCCCCGCAAAAATTTGGAAAGTCTTAAAACAGCATTAACCGGAGCAGCGTCCACGATTTCCATGGAAACCGAACGTGCCGCTATAGCCCAATAGCCACACGGTTTGGAAGTTTGTGTTAAAGCAAAAGGCAGTCACTTCGAGTGAATCCAATTTTTTTTATTAATCAATATTGTGGTCTAATAAATGAAACGATTTTTCTTGTTACAGCGTTTTATATTTGTAACAGAGCTTATGGCAGGATTGGTATTCCTTTGCTGACGACAGTACTCTCCGCTTTTAATATTCGTTTCCGGACTCACGTCCCTGCTCTTCGGCTGTAGAACGTGAATGGTAGCGTATGTTAAGCTCATTAAATTCCGATATCAACAGCATAACCAATTGGGAAACTATCAATAGAGTGGAATTTAATGCTTCCAAAACACAATGCTCTCTGCAGTCGTTGAAGCGAAATTTAAATACCCAGCCATTATCCATGAATGGCACTTGCCTCGTCGAAACTGATAAACTTTCCATTCTCCGTATGTGTGTCAATGACAACTTACGTTGGAATGACCACATATTCGGTGTCGTCAAATCGCCAGTAGCATTCCGCCCCTTCAAACCTTTTACCGTAACACCCGTCTCGTTATGAATGCTCATCAGTATAAGCCGTAAAACTCGCTTATGGAATGCCCTGCCAAGGTCCTCATTTCCTGGTCATTATAACCTTCAAACATTTAAAACCAACATTCACCGGTACCTTACTTTCTATCCTCCCTGACTTTGCTTCACCCGCGCTGTATGCAAACATTTTAAGGGTACTTAAATCCCTTGAACGCGCGCAAATTATAAAAAAAAAAAGAAATCTTCATAGGCTTTTCCGGAAGACCTTCTGCCGGTAAAATGAATTCAGATTGCGGAAAAGATGGTAATCCATTGGGGAAATATCAGGAGAGTACGGTGGATGCGGAAGAATTTCAAATCATAACTGCAACAGATTTTGCTCTGTTACTTGTGAGGTATTGGGTCTAGCACTGTCATGCAAAAGGATCGGACCGCGCCTATTGACCAACGCAGGTTGCTTTTCATCCAATTTGGCGTGCAATATATCGATTTTCTCACAATATTTGATAGCGTTCATCGTTTCTCCTGATTGAAGAAATAAAAAGTGGATTGGTCCTTTCGATGTCCACCAGATTGTCACCATAACCTTTTTTGCGTGAAGATCAGGCTTGGGGGTGTGTTTTGGTTTTTCATCTGCATCCAACCACTGCCCACATCTTTTCACCACAGGTGACTATCCGGTGTAAAAACGGTTCAGTTTGGTTTCTTAATGTAAGCGATATGCAGATTTCCTTGCGCCGTAGTTTTTGGGATTCATTCAGTACATGGGGTACCCACTTATCACTTATCGAGTTTCTTTAACTTTTCTAGGAGAGAAAGGTGTCAACTTATTGTCATTGGGGATACTCCTGTATTTTGTGCAATCTCTCGCACCGATTTCGTTGGGTCCGCATCCACCCTTGCTCTTAAAACACCGTCGTCAACTAACATTTCCGGCTTCCCATGTGATTCATTTTCGAAGCTGAAATCTCTCGAAAGTGGACTTTCCAAACCAATGTCATATAGTGCGTTTGTTTAGTGCTACATCCTCAAATGCGTCATTAATATTTTTCACTTCTAATGTCCCATCACCATATGTCCCTTTTTAAATTCGTAAAGGAAGAGGGTTCGAATTTGAACTGCCGACAGCATGGTTAATAATTGCTAGAAAAAAAATAACGGTGCTTATAACGAACCCTAAAATTCTCACACGTCAAGCACACGTTCAACTTAATTTAATAAAAAAAGAAAATTTAACGTTCTGGCACAGATATTCACTCGAGAACTTCTTATTTCCGACCGAGCGAAAATCGGACATTTCATGTGGTACAACCAAATAGAACTTATCTCCGGGCTTTATTTTCTTAAATATTAGCAAGCCTAAGTTCACCGCACCGTGGGATAGTCGGTGACCCACATTGACGGTTATCAAAGACATTTAATATATACTTGACAGTAGTCCGCTTGGTCTTTCAATTTCCATACATCTCCGCTTTGCTTTGCCTTATAAATATGGATACACATATGATGGCCATTCTAAGGTATCGTGCATTCATAAACACATCATCCGCAGAATCACCAAATACAACAAAGTCAAACAAAAACGGTTACTTTATGTAAATTATAAATTTTGGATCTACGCCGTGATGGTTTGATGGTTTCCACGGCTGCGTTTCTATAGAACTCTTATGGTGGCAGTCGGTGAATTCTAAACAGGAAAGTTGCCAAATGAAAACTTCTTATACTCGTAGGTGACAAAAAACATATTTTCTGCTTGACTTGAATTTGGTTGACTATTGCCAAAAAAATTGGATCGATTGGGGGATTTTAAGGGCAGGAATGTGGGTGCGTGCACAAGACTCTATCAAGGTTGAGCTCTTATAGTTTTATGCCAACCAAAAGTCGTAAATAACAAAGAAACTAATTTTGAAAGTGAAAATTACGATTCAAAAACATGTCACAGACGTCGGTGTAACACGGATGTTTTGCGTGCGCTTGTGACGTCTAAGGATGTGAGAGCAGTAAAATATATTTCTAGCTTTGTGACAGGTTGATTACTGCTATTGTTATTGTTATGGTTATTGTTATTGTTAGTCTTATTGCGTGTCACTGTTGGATATCATGTTAGGAACTGAGAACCTTGACAGTCAAACAAATTTATTGAATTACGAAGTGATAACAAATATTTGCTCATCGTTTTGACAGCACAAAAATATTTTTGTCAATGTCAAACGATACACAAGTGTTCCCATAAGCAATAAAAAACTATTACAGAGTTAAAAGAAAACTGAAGTCTGAAACAGGTTGGCATCTAGAACTCTATGGCCGCTATATAAACCATAGACCATGTTGGATTATAAACTCTGAAGTTGATACGCCTTTATAGCAAACCACAAGAACAAGATGTGGATTTGTGTTTAGAGGCAGAGTTTTGGAAGAAGTGTTGAGTTTAGGAACGTAGCTAGTTTCCGCGTCAATTTCTCCGCGATATCATAAACATTCTCGGATTGCCCAGAGACTGGGTGCGACTTCGGCAAAAATTTGAAGCAAATGTTAAATGATCGAAACTTCCTCTAGCTACTGACATATTCTTAGGCACATCTAGGCGAACCAACAAGAATCCACTGGCAGAGTATGCATTTCCAACAATTCTTCTGAATGAAAATTCCAAATATGTCCTACCTTTTGCGATTTTACGATGAACAGATTAACGCCAGAACAACGCATGCAAATTGTGCAAACTTATTTTGAAAACCATGGTTCGGATCGCCAAACTTATCGTGCGCTACGTCCATTTTACGGTCGACATCATCGTCCATCTGAGCAAGTATTCGGAACACAATGAATCGTTTTTGCACCACGTACACTCTAGTGGATAATACGCATCCCCTAAGACGACAAACAGTGCGAACAGAAGAAGTTATTGCCGTTGTGGAGCGCAGTGTTGAGGAGAATCCGAATGCGTCGATTCGCCATCGTGCACAGCAATTGGATCGACTTTGTGGACGATTTTACGGAATCTTATGCAAGAGTTGAAATCGCGTGACCATTATACGCGTCGTAGGTTCGGTGAATGATTCAGCTTGACCCTCATTGTCAAGGTAAAATTTTGTTCTTCGATGAGGCTCATTTTTGGTTAAATGGCTATGTAAGCAAGCAAAATTGCCGAATTTGGAGTGGAGAAAACCCAGAACCCTTTATCGAGACGCCCTTACAACCATTAAAACCTACTGTTTGGTGTGCTTTATGGGCTGGTGGAATCATCGGCCCATATTTCTCTAAGGACGATGCCAGACAGAATGTTACTGTCAATGAATGGTATTGACGTGACAGAGCTTTGATTTCAACATGATGGCGCAACATGCCAGACCGCACGCGACACCTGTGGACCTGTGAACTGGCCTCCACAATCCTGTGGATTACTTTCTTTGGGGGTATGTGAAGTCACTAGTCTATGCCGATAAACCAGAGACGTTGGACGATTTGGAAGTCAACATTCGCCGTGTTGTTGCTGATATACGGCCGCAGTTGCTCGATAAGGTTGTAGAATATTCGAACCTTTAATAGACATGTCATATGCAGCAGACTTAGGTAAGAAGTCTTGAGCTTCCGACACTTTACCGAACGTCTTATGATATTCCACATCAAAATTGTATTCGCTAACATAAGTCTTATATATGTCCATGCCTCCAGGTAGGACAAGAACAACGCCATCAAAGAATGTTTCCACGAACTCATCGCCAGAACATATGTGCATATGCTTATATACGAATAACCAAAGTAAGACAGGACGACATCTTTTGTAGAACAGTTGATTAGAATCGCCTCTAGGACATCAAGTCTGGCAAAGAACTTAGCCTTAATGGCATATATACAAGTTGACATGGTGGTCTCCGGATCATGAAAGGCTAAATCAGACTGATCGCATTGCAATCGACTTAGAGGGATGTCTCTAATATTCTGGACGTCTGAACCTTCCGCGCACCCAACATTGACTCGAAGTACCACCTTGTTGCAAGCAAGGTACGAATGCTGGTTTCCCAATCACCACAACAAAGAAGAACTACTGTGAGGGGATATAATGTAGAAAAGCTGCAATCAAAAGAGACCGCCAGAATCTTTCCCGAACTCGTATTCTGAAATCTCCCCACAACTGCTATGCCAGCAGCATGAAGAACCGAAGACCAGTGGCAACGCTGCCAACGTGTCATCAGAGACGCCGAAGCTAATGTCACCCGACCACCACCAAGAAATCCCTGGTTTGTTGAAGAATATCAGCAATCCTTTGGAGCTAAATAAGAAGAGTACAAAGCGGATCTGCAACGAAGGACAAGAGCTGCTTCTGCTTCTTCTTCAGAAGAAAAAAGAGCACGGGAAGTGCGCGATTGCAGATATTGAGAATTTGTACTACAAGAACAAATTATGGAAGTTTAACTAATACGTAAAAAGAACGTGTTAAGGCAACACGGCCATACAGAAACCTGTGGTGAGGAAGACGGAAACTTTGTAGTGGAGTCATAGTCGAAGAATATGGAAACATTTCTTCTGCAGACAAAACTCAACAACCCGCTATCAGGCAGAATAGTACGTGGCTAATGTAAATGCCACAGCGTCTTCGAATCCAACTCCAAGGGGCAATCCAGTAGAGGAGGACCTCACCATAGGTGGAGTGACGAGTGAAAGTATAATATGACCTTAACCAACTTGGGGTGCGCAACTGGAGGGAGTTAGCTAACGAGAGGGCCACGATACTCCTTAAATTTCGGTAATGCCAGCATCAAGTCATTTAATGTCAAAAAAGGATTTCGACAAAGTGAAGCGCTGTCATGTGATGCCTTTACCATTGAACAAATGCCAATACCATTGACAAAATAAATATTTTATTTCAAAAGTTAGTACAACTGCTAGCATTAGCTGATGACATTGATATTATAGAAACAAATCAGCGAACTGTGACATGTGCATTGCCGGCAAATTAAGCAGAAAGGGCTACGCTGTAAATACATACAATGACGGAACTATAGAGATCAGATGGAAAATCACCATTTTCAATCACTTCTTTGGATTAAGAAAGCAAGAAAGAGAAATAAATATCCGAACAATAAAGTAAGCATTGTATAGGACCCTAACCGGCCGTATGGTATGGTGCGAAATCATAGACTTTACCTAAATGGGACGAAAATGCCCTTGATTGCTCCGTAAGAATAGATCTTCGACTAATTGATGGAGAAGAAAACATTACAACGAACTCTATGACCTTTACAGTGACAGTGACCTGGTCAGAAGAGCTATAGTTTTTTGGAATTGATTACTAGAACATGTTGAGGGAATAAACAGCACGGCTCTGGGCGGGGATACTTCGAATCCTTTCCGAAGGGACAACGCATTCAAGTGGAGAAGTCCCTCAGTCAACTTGAAGTGATATGCGCAAGTTCGCCCTAAACGGGGATAACTGTTGGTTGAGGCCAATTCGGACTATAGCCCCGCGTAAAGTAAAGTAAGTAATATTCGCATATCCAGAATATTCGGCTAGATACTCTCGTCGTTACTAGCCGTTTAAATATCAGCTTATTAGTGTCTTTCTACCAATTTCTATGTCGCATTTCGACTTTGTACGATCTTTCACAAGATCTCCGCAGCTTTCGCCTCTTGAAGGCAATTACGAATGAATGTAATGGATTCACAAAAGTCCTCGAATTCATAGATTTGGAAGAAAACCTGTTCTTTCTACGTTTCGTCCTACTTCCTCTTTTCCTTTTTCAGTCTTCAAAGTATGTATCTTTACCGTGTGTATTCTGACTTATGTTGGATACAGTCTTTATAGTACGAAAGGTTCTGTTGGTAATGGTCAATTGCCCAAAGTGACCCAATAACCTCTCTGATTATTGTAAAATATTGACTCTGCGGTATATTGATGCTCATGTTAACGCCCTTATTCGTAAAAAGGGAATACTCCACTGGCCACAAACGAAAAACCAAAACGTCTATCTTTTTGGAAAACGTATACAATTAAAAATAATCAACAATGAAACCTTGAAATAAGCCTGCTGATAATATTCTCGAAAGTGTAAGTTCCTCAATCAAAGAAGTAGCTCCAAATTACGTCAGCCTTTTTAAAAACCATTTTTTGTAGACGCCAACCGTTGTTGACATTAAATATATCGGTGATATTGCTTGCAAACTTTATGGAGCACTCATATACAAAAATTAGGCACGGCTCGATGTAAACTCCTTGGGTTTTCTTTAGAATATGGTATGTCCTAGTGTGAGTTGGATCAGCTGAAATTAAGCCGTACTGCTCGTTGGAAAATGGGCCTACGAGTTTCCACAATACACAAGGGAAGCTAATGGCATAGATGGTTTCTTTTCTTGTACATTGGGCAAACGGTTATCAGATCAGATGAACAAAGACTCAGGGGACTTATTGCGATTGCTGCCTTTCAATTCTAAATCACTTTATAGTATTTCCTTGACATCGGAGTTACCAGTAGACGTAGTTTGGATGCAGCTGGTAGATCAGTTGTTGCATTCCCTCTAAATCTTAGCGTCAGAGCTTGACATTTGTAAAAGTTACGTAGCCAAGAGTACATCTATCTCTGTGTGTGTTGGCGATTTTTTACAATTTTAGAAATGGATTTAAACTCGCAACAACGAACTTGTATTAAATTTTGCGTAAAAAAGGGATTTAATGGTGCGCGAACGTTGAAAATGTTGGAAAAGTGTTTCGGTGTTTACCAGTGGCACGAGCGGTTCAAAAGTGGTCGTGAGTCAATCGAAGATGATGAACGCAGTGGCAGACCATCGACATCAAAAACCGACGAAAACATTGATGAAGTACGAGTAAAAGAAATGTTGGTCAATAACCGCAAATTAACCATCAGAGAGATAGCGGAGGACTTGAACATTGCCTATGGATCCGTCCAATACATTTTGGTTTCCGTAGTGTAGCAGCAAAGTTGGTGCCAAACGACCTCAATTTCATGCAAAAAAGAGACCGTGTTGACGTCGCAAAAGAGATGATTTGCGAGGCTGAATCCGATCCCACATTCATCAAAAGGATCATTACTGGAGACGAGACATGGCCGTGGGTTTATGAATACGACATGCAATCCAGACATTAGGCAAGTGAATGGCGTTCACCAAATGAGCCGAGACCAAAAAACCACGTCGTTTTCAATCAAAAAAGAAGGCAATGCCCACGGTTTTCATGGATTACAACGGTGTAGCGGTGTAATGCATCATGAGTTTTTGCCAGAAGGCCAGACAGTAAACAAAGAGTATTATTTGGGCGTTATCAAACGTTTGCGTGAAGCAATTCGCCGAAAGAGACCAGAATTGTGGGCAGAAAACTCGTGGATTTTGCACCAAGATAACGCACCGTCGCACAGTGCCATCATTATTCGTAATTTTTTGACGAAAAATGCAACAAATACCATCCAACAACCACCGAATTCACCTGATTTGACTCCATGTGACTTATTTCTGTTCAGTCGAGGTAAAAAACCACAACGGGGAATGCGTTTCAGCAGCCGAGAGGAAGTACGAGTAATGGAAAAATCGCAGGAAGCACTGATGGACATACCGAAAACCGAATATAAAAAATGTTTCGCGGATTAGATCAAGCGCTGGCATAAGTGTGTTGTAGTCGATGGGGATTACTTTAAGGCGACAATATACTCGTAGATTTAGATGCATAAACTTGTATTTCCAATTGTCTGGATACATTCCGGGAACTTTTTGATCAGGGTGGTATACTGTCCGGTTGTATTACCAAAGATGTACTGTTTTCTAATTGGACCTTGAAATCACCTTAAACCATTTGCCCTTTGTACCTAGGGCATAACTCGTAAATTTTCTCAAACAACCCGTGGAAATATTCACAAGCTGAATGACGATAATATCTGCTTTATAGCACAAGTTGTTCAATATTGCGCGACTGGTTCAAAGTCTGCAAATTCATATGCCAATCTGAACGTGGTAATTTTTCTTTCGGTTGGCAGGGTGATCAACAATTAAAACGTTTCTACTCTAGATCTTTGGTTGTACCGCAACATCAGAGTTTTCACGTGACGAAATAGTTGTCCCGTAGACAAACTCATACAATTTCTGGACCCCGTCGGGCAAAAGAGAACTAATATCTCGGAGGCACTTAGGGGATATGATAGATATTTTTTCAGCGTATGAGAGCTAGTATTAACCCATTAAGTGGTCATCACCATCTACACCCCAGCCGCCCAACTAGTTTTGAAATAAACCCACTTGGTGTGTACAACTACACCTGTTGCACCTCTGAGCATCGCTCAAAACCCAGACTTCAAATAGTGGTGGTAAAATAGATCTGCAAATCCAATACGAAGATAGTCTGTGATTCACTTGATATTATCAACACAGGCCCTGGCTTCACAATCAATATCTGACAGGCCAATAAGAACTATGTTTAAAGGACAACGTATCACATCTTTCACTGTCTTTGGATATGCAGGCTGATGACCTAATAATCATAGTTACTGGTATGCACAAACACAAATTGTGTGAACGAGTATAAATCGCGTTACACAAGGTCTCTGACTCTGCGTTTGATAAAGTCTATATATTAATCAAGTGAAGCTTAAAGTCACTTACTAGAAAGCTGAAATCAATTACTCTAAGTGTCACTGCTTTAATTTTAGCAGATATAATCCAATATCCAAAAGTTTTTCTAAACATAAACCGGAAATTCCAGATGTCCAAGAGACAAAGCTTTGCAGGGATATCCGTACATGTCCCCCAACCAAAGTAATTCCACAAGGCCACCATTCAGCGGTACTTCCAAAACCTCAGCTAGTAAAATTCAAACTCATCACCACCAAATAAGAACTCCAAATCTTTAAATAAATACTCACCCAAATGGCCTTTTATGGACTTCCTCCCAGAACTCCGTGAACTGACTAGCACCGTATGCAATAGGACTACTTCTGTCCATTTAGATGAATGTTAAAAGTCGTTGCTCTAATCAAAACTTTCTTTTGCAAAAAAAAAAGACATTTTCTCTTTTCAAATAAATCGGCACTACTTTCAATTTCTATGGCCAAATTATAGCCACCTTCCTCTTAAGGTTCAGCCTTTCTCTTTCATTTGCCATTTAGAGAGACTAGAAATAAATTTAAAAAATTGTATACCCAACCAAACAAATAAGGAATCAGTTTCCACTGCCAGAAATAAAACAAAACGCTCAGTCAGACTAGCAGACCGGCAGAAAAACGTGCTGGGCTTACTTAATCTAGATGCCTAGCAGCAACACACACAAATTAGAATACGCTAACCCCAAGGGTCAGCATTCGTCCCAGAAATGGCTTGACTAACTCAATAGAGATAGTCGTACTGAATTAAAGATACTGGACTTGCACTGGGCGAACTATACATAGTACTCGTACAATGGCAAAGTCACTGAAATTCATGCAATTTGAATACAGCAATAAAGTTGCGGCAATTTTTGCCGCCATAGTCGCAGATACTCTTTATCTACGGAAAGAGAATGTGCAAACAATTTCGGCAAATTACATTGAATTTCTCCGGCCCTAAGTACCTAATGGGTCCAACCAAGCAGGATGCATTTGATTGCCTTTTTGATGACTGGAAAGATATTTTATACTCTCAGTCGGTTTAATTAAAATTGGGTCAATTGTGAAACCCGATCAGATACCAACGGTTACTGCTAGCTTCGTCATAAAAAAAAAAAAAAAAACTAAATACCCACTGACCCAACAATTTCTATTAGCTATTTTATAATCCAGCTTAAATTTAAGACTATTGGAAACTGCACTCCTAATAGCAATAAATATAAAATTTCTACCTTCTCATCTAGGTGCTTTTGGCAAAGGTAAAGGCGTCTGTACTACGGCCATCAGTTTGCCATCATATTTATCCTTCTAATCTCACCGGACTTCGATGAGTACTCACATTTAAATTTTTATGGGCTAATCGATGAAGTGTTGAACCTGTTTATGGTTTCCAGGAAGCGATTGTACAAAAAAGTGTGAGGAAAATCTTTTCAATTAGCATTTTACGATCTTTCGGATTGGCACCTTTTGTTTAGGATTACGTGTACATACGAGTATCTACGAATATATACTCGTACTATGTTCAGGCGATGGCACTCTGTCCTAATGCAAAACAATCCAGGAAGGAATTTTTATGTCTTTTTGTTCCTTTCAGTGTCTTCTAGAAGATAATGGAAAGGATGTTTACTATCGAAAATGCATATCAATGAGGTAAGATATTTTGGAAAAGAATTTCATTTAAATGTGTTTGAAAGTATACTCGTTTCAAAAGGATCCAAAAGCATAAATAATTTTATGTTGGGAACATCCTGGAATGGATTAAATGGAATCGATCCAGGAGAGAAAATTTAAAAAAAAAAATAACAATTGAGTATTGAAGAGTATTGAAGTGACTCATTCCGATTGTGACTTTGGCACTACTGGACTCTAGAGGATATTTTGAAGAAACTTTGTTTATAATGGATTTTTGACTTAAAGTCAAATCGGGAACAGATAAGCCAAACATTTGACCTTCAGCTATCTTAATACAAACTGATTTAAACGAACAAAATAGAGGATTAAAACTACTTGCTAATGATATCGCGGAAATTTCTTTAGGACCAGGGATGGTTCTACAGGAATTACGCACGTTAACGTCTTCTAACTGTTGGAATTATATAACAAAGTGGCAAGACTGCTTTTGAAACTGAACTATGAATTACCTATTTCTTTTTTTCGTTAAGTTACTCACTATTACTTTTATATCTTTTTTCTCTATCTACTTCCTGCTTGACGCGTGATCGTATTTAAATAAAGAATTTATAAGAAAAGTGTCGAGTTGTTTTATTTTGGCCCATCAGGTCATGGGCTCAGGCCAGAATAAAGGAAAAATAAAGTTGTGCATAGACTGCGAACATGGCAGGCAGTGCAGTAAAAATCGAGCCACTAAACTCGGACAACTACCACACGTGGAACCTGCAAATGCTGGCGATTCTGATCAAGAATGATTTGTGATGATACGTCGATGGAAGTATCTTATTACTTGATCAAAAAGCATTGCATTCAGAAAATTGGAAATACAAGTTTATTCATCTAAATCTAAATTTTCCCCTTCCAAGTAATCCCCATCGACTGCAACACACTTATACCAGCGCTTGATCCAATCCTCGAAATATTTTTTATATTCTGTTTTCAGTACGTCCATCAGTGCTTCCTGCGATTTTTCCATTACTCGTACTTCCTCTCGGCTGCTGAAACGCGTTCCCCGTTGTGGTTTTTTAACTCGATTGAACAGAAAGAAGTCACAGGGAGCCAAATCAGGTGAATTCGGTGGCTGTTAGATGGTATTTGTTGCATTTTTCGTCAAAAAATTACGAATAATGATGGCACTGTGCCACGATGCGTTACCATGGTGCAAAATCCACGAGTTTTCTGCCCACAATTCTGGTCTCTTTCTGCGCATTGCTTCATGCAAACGTCTGATAACGCCCAAATAATACTCTTTGTTTACTGTCTGGCCTTCTGGCAAAAATTCATGATGCACTACACCGTTGTAATCCATGAAAACCGTGAGCATTGCCTTCTTTTTTGACTGAAAACGACGTGGTTTTTTTGGTATCGGCTCATTTGGTGAACGCCATTCACTTGCCTGATGTCTGGATTGCGTGTCGTACTCATAAACCCACGTCTCGTCTCCAGTTATGATCCTTTTGATGAATGTGGGATCGGATTCAGCCTCGCAAATCATCTCTTTTTTTCGACGTCAACACGGTCTTTTTTTTGCATGAAATTGAGGTCTTTTGGTACCAGCTTTGCTGCTACACGACGGAAACCCAAATCATTAACCAAAATGTCTTGGACGGATCCATAGGCAAAGTTCAAGTCCTCCGCCATCTCTCTGATGGTTAATTTGCGGTTATTGACCAACATTTCTTTTACTCGTACTTCATCAATATTTTCGTCGGTTTTCGATTTCGATGGTCTGCCACTGCGTCACCATCTTCGATTGACTCACGACCACTTTTGAACCGCTCGTGCCACTGGTAAATGACCGTTTTGTTTAGAGAATCGTTGCCAGCATTTCCAACGTTCTCGCACCATTAAATCCGTCCTTTTACGCAAAATTTAATACAAGTTCGTTGTTGCAAATTTAAATTCATTTCTGAAATTGTAAAAAATCGACAACACACACAGATATAGATGTACTCTTCGCTACGTAACTGTTGCAAATGTCAAGCTCTGACGCTAAGATTTAGAGGGAATGTCAACAACGGATTTACCAACTTAAAAAAAAAAAACAAAACTCAAATCGGAATAATGGGAGCGCCACACGGTGGTGTCCCCCGGAAACTTTTTGATCAAGGTGGTATGTCTTAAAGCAGAAGACGAAGAAGTAGCGAACGTATTCGCATGGAAACATAACGCTAGCAATGAGTCCATCGGAGCTGGGACTTATAAAGGAAAGTCAAACATCAAGACAAATTTGGGAAATGCTCACGGGCACCTAGCAATCAAAAGGACCCACAAGAAAAGCCACCCTACTTAAAAAGGTGGCGCTCTCCAGGATGAAAGAAGGTGAAAAAGTGCGTGATCACTTAAACGTATTTTTCGAATCAGTGAGCAGTCTAAAGGAAATCGGTGTTGTTGTTGGTGATGATCTTCTCGCGATTCTCCTTTTATATAGTTTACCAGAATCGTTCGAAACCTTTCGTTGTGCTCTGGAAACAACAGATCAGCTCCCATCTCCTGATGTTCTCCGAATCTTGAAGAGTACGAGTCTCGAATTGCAAAGAAAGGCAATGCATACAAAAAGGCTTAATTAAAGAAAACCTGTAGAAAGGGAAAGCACTAGTTTCGGTAAGAAATTTCAAAAAAAAATTATATCTTCAAAGGAAAGAAAAGGTCGACAAGGGTCCTGCTATCGATGCGGAAAAGTTGGACATTTCGCGCGAAACTGCTTCGCAAAGTTGCCATCGAAAGACATACAGTGTGCGAAAATGGCAGAAGATAATAAATTGTCGGAAGAGTCAGCTTGGAGTGTTGTGGATGCTACTCTCTTTACCAAAAAAAAAGAAAACAATAATGTCTGGTGTCTGGATAGTGGTTGCACTGCTCACAAACAGTTGAATTTAGCAAACAATAATAAACCTAAAATTACAGGTACTGGTGAGTCCGACTTGAGAACAAAGTTGTTATCTGTATCAAAATTTACCGATGAAGGATGGAAAGTAAATTTTAACAAAAACGGTGCAATTGTAACAAATGAAAACAATGAAATCATGATAGGAGCAAAGAGGGAAGCTCATTTATATTACTCGTATGTCATGCAGAATCACGATTCCGCGAACACCATCGTCATGAACAAGGATACACAAATGGATAATTGGCACCGAAGATTGGATCATTTGAACGAACGAGATCTGCAAATGATGGTAAGAAGACATATGGTGCTGGGTATGAAAAACACTTCGAAGTTATCGAAATGTGAAACATGCCTTAGTGAAAAGCAAGTGCGTTCAAGTTTTCCGCAAGCAAGAGAAGAAAAAGCCATCGATCTTTTAGAAGTAATCCATAGCGATGTGTGCGGTCCTTTGAGAAGCACGTCCCATTCGGGAGCAAGATACTACTTAACATTCATTGACGAAAAGTCTCGCTGGTGTGAGATTTATATCCTCAATTAGAGATCTGAAGTATTCGCCGCTTTTCGTAAGTACAAAGCTTTTGTGGAAACTTTCACCGGGAAAAGGATCAAGTTCTTACAAATAGGTAATGGGGGTGAGTACTGCAATAATGAATTTAATAACTATCATTTAAAGAACGGAATTAAAAGACGACTCAGAGCACAGTATACGCCTCAGCAAAACGGCTTTTCTGAGAGAAAAAATAGGACATTAATTGAAATGGCAAGATGCATGATGAAATTTGCAGGTGCGACTCCAATTTTTTGGGCAGAGGCAGTCCTAACCGAGTGTTATATTCGCAACACATGTTGTACAGAGTCGCTCGGGAGTGAGACTCCATATAAGATTTGGACAGGTAAAACACGTACTGTCACTCATATGAAAGTTTTCGTTACACAAGCTTATATTTTGCGAGAGGGTCAAGCGACGGAAAAATTCGATTCAACATCAGAGAAGGTCATATTCTTAGGATACTCAGCAGAACCAAAAGCGTATAGGTTGTGGTCTCCAAGCACGAGAAAACTAATTATTAGTAGAGATATTAAGTTTTTAGATGAATCCGGTTTCTGTGAAAAGAAGATTGTGTGTAATGATAACATCGAGAATTTTATAGAAGACAAGTATATTGAAGTTGAATTAAAACATAAAGAACATAAAGATCTCAAACAGTACTTAAAGGAACAAATATTAACAGATAAGCAGAACCCTACAAACCGCAACAAAGAAATTAAAACAGAAACGAATTCAAAACGACGAAAAATCCATCAAATGATACGCGCGCCTTTATACACGAAACACAGTCGAGTGAATGCCTGGTAATTACCCGAAAAACTCTGACGAAATCGAAGGCTTAACTCTAAACGGCGAAACTGACGTGACGAAGCAAGTTAGTGTTGATGATCCTGTAACGGTTCACGAAGCGATGGCAGCTCCTGATGCTGTATTTTGGAAGACTGCAATAGAATACGAATTTTTGGCTCAAATACGAAACGAAACGTGGAATATCTTCAAGCGTCCTAAAACGCGGAAGGTTATTGGCTGTAGATTTGTTTTTACGAACAAAAGACAAAAATGTGAAAAATGTAAGACTAGTGGCGAGGGGATGTTTCCAGCATCCTGCGGAGAACTACGATAAAACATTTTCACCTGTCGTGCGTTCTACATCCATAAGTTTAATGTCAGCGTTAGCGGTTGAATATAATTTAGAAATACCTCATATGGACGTTGTGACAGCTTATCTTAATGGAGAATTGGAGAAGGATGTTTATATGGATATCCCAGAGCACTTTATATATTTTTTAAGACAAATTACATCTGGAAATATCGAAGCAAACAAACTGACAGCTGAAGACAAGCTGAAAATTCAATGAATTTCTAGAAAATGATTAAACGATTTTGAAACGCATGCAGATCCAGTGTGTTTGTTGAAAAAAGCTCTTTATGGACTCAAGCAATGTGGATTAAGGTGGCATCTAAAATTAACCAAAGGCCTTAAAGAACTTGGTCTAGTGCGCTCCAAAAAAGATTCTTGTTTATTTTCTGCACGTAATAAGGATGGCTTATCATTAATTAGTTACTGTCTACGTTGACGATTTATTAATAGCATCAAACAATACAATCTAGTGTCAAGAAATGATAGAAGTGCTAGCGAAAACTTTTGAAATGAAAGATCTCGGAAAAGTTGAAAAGTGTCTTTCATCAAAACTCTAAACATAATTGCATTGAATTATCACAACGAAGCTACGCGGAGGCTATACAAAGCCAGTGTAAGCCAGTAAACACGCCAATGGATTTAAGTCACAAGCTAAGAAAACCAGACTGTATCAACTATGCGGAAATGAACAAATATCCTTATCAGCATTTAATCGGGGCTTTGATGTATTTGGCGGTAACGACAAGGCCTGATATAGCCTATGCAGTTAGTTTTATGAGCCAGTTTAATCCCAATTTCAACGAAGAGCATTGGAAGGGCCTGAAAAGGATCCTGAGGTATATAAAAGGAACTGCTGGCTATGGTCTTTTATATTCACACACAGGTCTAGAGTTGTATGGTGTTGTTGACGCTGATTGGAGCCAAAACCTCTCGGACCGCAGATCATACTCTGGATATGCTTTCATTCTTGCTAGTGGGGAAATTTCTTGGGAAGCGCAAAAGCAACGCACCGCGGCACTATCTAGCACTGAGGTCGAATATATGGCGCTGAGTGGAGCAACAAAGGGGGCACTTTATTTTCAATAAATTTTAAATGAGCTCGGTGCGGGAATTGATTGCATCAAATTATACTATAACGGTAACCAAGGTGCATTAAAGCTGGTGCAGAATACCGGCCATAGTTCAAACACAAAGCATATGTGTAGATATTAGACATTTCTTCATAAGGGGTGTGTTGGAATTATATAACAAAGTGGCAAGACTGCTTTTGAAACTGAACTACGAGTATGAATTACCTATTTTTTTTTTCGTTAAGTTACTCACTATTACTTTTATATCTTTTTTCTCTATCTACTTCCTGCTTGACGTGTGATCGTATTTAAATAAAGAATTTATAAGAAAAGTGTCGAGTTGTTTTATTTTGGCCCAACACTAACAACTTGTGGAATTTGATACTGGAGTTCACGATTACAGGCGCCATCAGTTCTTCTGTGGAATTTAGGGTTAACTTGTACATACAAGTATTCTCAAAACTGGATGCGTCAAACATTTTCCACTCTTTAAAAGTTGGGGCCTATTTATTAGTAATAAATCCAAAAGGCAAAATCCTGACAACTTAAGGGGTTAGGCCACTCTAGGATTTTCAAAAAATCGAATTTTTTCATTGCTTTCAATTGTCCCTTAGGACCTCAAAAATGATATCCCAAAAGATTATGGCCGGAAAATATCTCGAAGTACTTTTTTTTTTAAAGTAAGGCCGCAAGGTAGGCAACAAGCCACTTATGACCGAAACGATTGAAGAGGATTCATGGTGCTCATAGCAAAAGGCTAAAGCTACAAATAGTTTGGCCAAGCCAGCTCTTCCAATTGAAGTGTATGAAGCTGTGGATATTGCAGTTTGCGTGTACAATGGCGGCTTTGCTTCAATTTTGCACGTAATGAAAGCAATGAATTTAGAAACCAGCCCGAAGAGCTACGAAATGTGCTTGGAGATTGACAAAGAGCGCATAAAGCTTGCAGAAAGATCGCTGTCTGAAGCTACAAAAGAGTGGACGATCGCATTAAAATCCAATAGAAAAGAATTGGAAAAGTAGGACACTAATCTAGAAGGCCAATTATATGGTGCAGGCATCGCGGATTAAAGGTACTGCAAAATTTTTCATGACTTTCTATTGCTTAAAATTTTATGCGCATTTATCCCAAAACTGAATTTTTCAAGTTGGCCGCACCCATAACTTGAACAATTTTGAACCAATTTACTTTAAATGTTAACTAGATCTTCATTTGTTATTAACAATTTTCTGGCGATTTTTCTGAGAATTTTGCAAGTTTGACTTTGAAGGTGCGCCATTCGGCCAAAAGTCAATATATTGCAATGAAATGTGGCAGCATCAACATTAAACAAACATAAAACCTCTCATCATTCATTCGTTCCTGTATCCCCTTGTGGGTCCTAAAGCCTCAACTATGCCTACGCGCCATTGAGTGCGGTTTCTGGAAATGTGCCTCAGCTTTCCCCAACATTTTCCCAGTTGCCGTGCTTCCTTCTCAACTGTTCTACGCCACGTACTACTAGGACCGCCGCGCATCCTGCCGCCCTAAGTAAGCGAGTTCCACTGCATCGCTTGGTTAACTATGGACCTGCCATCCTTTCGGAAAGTGTGACCAATCCACTGGTACTTGTTGTGCCTATAGGTTTATGGTCCGTTCTCTGATAAAACGACGACTTGGCCAGAATATCCTTAAGATGTAGCGTAGGCACCTATTGACAAGCGTTTGAAGTTTCCTCGTGATAGTGGTGGTCACCCTCCAGATACCACATCCATATAGTAGCACGGATTCAACGTTGGAACGGAACAGTCGAAGCTTGCTGTTTAAGCTAATTGCTTTACTTCGCCAAACTGTGAACAGCATCCCAAACGCAGATTTTGCTTTGCCTATGCGGTTGGCTATATCCAGTTCGGTTCCGCCATCGGTTGAGACAATACTCCCAAGGTATTGGAAACTCTCTACTCTCTCAACCGTCTGTCCAGCAATACATATATGAGTTGGTGAGTTTGGTCTTAGGCTGATCATTTTTGTTTCTGCCGAGTTAATTTTCAGCCCAACGACATCTGCTTCCCTCTCCACATTTGTTGTCATTTGGTAAAGGTCAATTATTCTGTGAGACAGAAGGCATACATCGTCGGCGTAGTTAAGGTGTTTAAGTTCAGATGTAAGAGCCCATCGAATTCCTCCATTTCCTGTTAACCAGGCCACATTCAGCACATCGCTAATCACCAATAGAAACAGTATTGGTGAAAGTATGCAGCCTTGCCTAATCCCGCTTTAGACTTCGAATTCCTCAGACAGTCTTCCACTGTGTAAGACATGACATGTGGACCCATCATATGTAGCCTTGATAATTGCTATTAATTTATCAGGAATGCCACTCCTGCGAAAGACACGCCAGATAAATTCCCGATTGACACTATCAAACGCCTTTTCAAAATCGATAAACATCGTCGAGTGTGTCTTCGAGGTGTTCCTTGATTCGCTCCAGGATAATTTTAGCTATTATCTTGGCCACAGCGGGCAGCACGCAGGTACCTCTCCAGCTTTCGCACTGCATTATATTGCCTTTTTTAGGGAGCTTGACGATCATTCCCTTCTTCCACTCGTCCGGAAAACTCTCGGCTTCCCATGTTCTCCCGACAAGTGGGAACAGTAGCTCAGCTGATGCCGTTGGAGCAGGTAGAATCAGCTCCGCAGGTATGCCGTCAAGTCCTACCGCCTTATTGGTTTTCAGTGCTTTGATCGCGGCAATGATCTCTTCCTTACTGGGGGTTGTGGTGCGAATGCGGGAATTTCTTTCTACGGACACTTCAGTCTGACTTGGGTTCATATTGCTGGCGAATACTCGGTTTAGAACCGCAGTAAAATGCTCCTTCCATCTGTTCTGTTGATCCTCGGCCACCTATAAGTTCTTTGGTGATTCTGTAAACGGTTCTGCTGTCGCACCTCCTGCTGCTTCTTCTGCTTGCGTGGCCAGTGCATTGATGTAATTGCGCTTGTCACTTCTCACGCTACTCTGCAATTCTCTCATCTTCATGCGATATAGGGACTCTAGCTTGATCCTCTCTGCTGCTGGAGCTGCTGCAATTCGAGCTCTTAATTGTTTTCGTTCGTTGAACCTTCTCCAGGTATCCACGGAAAGCCACGCCCTATGGCTTCCCTGCAATCGACCGACAATCCTTTCAGCACCTGATGTGAAAACAGTTTTCACAGCACACCAATGGTCTTGGATGGTGGTAGGCAGTGAGCTGCTGATTGTTTCCACTCCTCGTGAGAGATGGTTCCTTTTCGGGAACCACTTAAAAGAAGAAGAAGTTTTTTTTTTTTTTTGTCTTGGCTAACCTGCTGGGCAATGTGCAAGGTTTATAAATTGAAGTTTTTGTTAATTGAAAATAAATCAAATCCAAAATCCATGCATTTTTTCACGTTTTCGTTACACTGGTGTCAGGCGAGGGGTACATACAATAAGCAATTATTTCCTCTCAACAATGGACGACACTGCAATTAAACAATTGGTAGCAATCAACAGTTGCGTCACAACACGCGAAGTTGGAAGAAAAGCTCCTCAACTACAGTACCTCGCTGGAAAAACGTGCGAAAGGCCTAGAAACAACGACAGCCAACAAAAATTTTCATAGACTTTCAACGCCTCCTTTCAAGGCCTCCTTCAGTGCTGCATTAACTTGGATCATGGCGGATGACACCGATTTGCACCAAAATAATCCAAGAACACCGCTTGTGTTGCCCCAAACAAATCCTTTGGTAAGTCCAAGACAGTCTGCCGTCAACATGCCATTGCTAGGAGAAGACCAAAAGGTACGTATCGAGGACATAGTTAAAAAATGTGTTAGGTTAGGTTAGGTTAGGTAAGAGTGGCTGTTGGAAATACCAACCCACTTAGGCCTATTGGCCCATTGTGATGCCACGTGGATCTATGATCTTCTTACTACTGGAACCAGTTTGAGCTTTTAATAAAGCGTAGGAGACTGTTAACGTCTATTTTTTCTAGATCGTTTAGGTCGTTGTAGAAGAAAGCTCCTAGGTGAAGCTTCCTTCTCTGAGAGAGAGCTGGGCATGTGCAGAGTAGGTGGGGGATTGTCTCCTCCTCTTCCTCGTCCATGCAGCTTCTACAAAAATCGTTAGTAAAAGCGCCAAGCCTTCTTGCGTGCTTGCCTATGAGGCAGTGTCCGGTAATGACACCTATTATGGCGCTGAGATGTTTCCTTTCTAAGAGGATCAGACACTTAGATCGACTCAGATCCAGCTTTGGCCAGATCTGTTTTGTCGCTAGACATGTTTGTCCAGCAGTCCATCTAAGGTCCGTTCTTTTATTGGCATCTAGCTTTAGTGTTAGTTTGCACGTAGCGATTGGTATACCTATACTACCTTTGTCTGGTAGGATAGGTAGAGTGGTTCCAATTTTGGCGAGTTCATCGGCTCTGCAGTTCCCTGGAATGTCTCTGTGGCCCGGCACCCAACAGAGGTGAATGTTGAACTGCTCTGCCATCTCCATGAGAGATGATCGGCATTCAAGGGCAGTTTTAGAACACAATGAGACCGAGTCCAGGGACTTGATGGCGGCCTGACTATCCGAAAATATGCGGATATCCTTTGCAGATATCACGTTTTTCTTCAGCCAGGACAGAGCTTCTTTAATCGCCAAAATTTCCGCCTGGAACACGCTACAGTGATTTGGAAGGCGGAAAGAGAGGCTTAGGTTAAGCTTATCTGAGAAAACACCGCCGCCAACTCCGCTGTCGGTTTTAGATCCATCTGTGTAGAGATGGATTGACTTGTCCTCCATGAAAGCATCCTCCTCCCAGAATGATCTAGAGGGGAAGCTTACATGGAAGTTTTTGTCAAACCAAAGTTCAGGTATGGTGTAATCGGTGTTCTCTGTGAGGATTCCTAATGTATTAAGAATGTTGGCGTGGCCAAATGAATTATTTGTCCACTGTTTAGTCGCTTTAAGGCGAATAGCTGCAGTCGCAGCTACTTGCTTGCTAAAAATGTCGAGGGGTGTCAAGTGAAGCAGAATATCTAATGCCGCAGAGGGGGTAGACCGCAAGGCTCCGCTTGTGCATAGACATGCTGTTCTTTGGACTCTGCTTAATTTAATGCAGTTGACTGCATTTTCCAAGGCCGTCCACCAGACAACCACCCCGTAAGTGAGTATCGGTCTTATGACCGAGATGTATAGCCAGTGGGTTATGCGAGGTTGAAGGCCCCATTTGTTCCCAATGGCTTTCTTGCAGGAGAATAAAGCTATTGTAGCTTTATTGACTCTTTCTTGAATGTTAGGTTTCCAGTTTAGTTTCCTGTCAAAAATGAGACCCAGATATTTTGCTGTATCGGAGAAAGCTAAACTGGTACCGTTTATTGAAGGAGGGTCTATGATTGGAATTTTATATTTCCTAGAAAAGAGGACAAGATCAGTTTTATGGGGGTTTATTCCCAATCCACAGCGATCTGCCCAGCAGGTTAATCTGTTAAGATTTACTTGGAGGAGTTCTTTAATGGTATTTAAATGTTTTCCTGAGACGGCTATGGCAACGTCATCCGCATAGGCAATCACTCTGCTACCACCCTCTTCCAGGTATATCAGTAGTTCGTTAACCACTAAGTTCCAAAGAAGGGGGGAGAGGACACCGCCTTGCGGCGTACCCCTGCTGACATATCTTTTAGCAGAAGTCTCACCCAGTTTGGAGTTGATTATCCTGCTTGTTAGCATTAGATTAATCAGCTCCCCAAGTGAGTCGTCTACCTGCAGAGTTGACAACGCAGTCGTGATTGCGGATGTGTTGACGTTGTTAAAGGCGCCCTCTATGTCCAGGAAAGCAACCATTGTGTACTCCTTATATTGTAGGGATCGTTCGATGTGGCTAGTCAGAGAGTGCAAAGCCGTTTCCACCGACTTTCCTTTACAGTAGGCATGTTGAGCCGTAGACAGAAGTCTTGGATCAACTTTAGCTCGAATATGGATATCAATCAGTCGTTCTAAAGTTTTCAGAAGGAATGACGATAGACTTATGGGTCTGAGGTCCTTTGGGACCACATGAGAACATTTTCCAGCTTTGGGAATGAATACTACATTGACTTCTCTCCATAACAGTGGAATGTGGATAAGTTCTACACAGCTCCTCATAATATTTTCCAACACTGGTAGAATAATATCTGAGGATCTCTGTAGCTCGGCAGGTATAATACCGTCCGGACCAGCAGACTTGTATGGTTTGAAGCTATGTAGCGCCCAGAGCAGTTTGTCTCTCGTAATCAGACTATGAATTTTGGTCACGGTTGCAGTAGGCTTGTTTGGGCTGCTACTGGCCGCGAGTTGGGAGCTACCTGGAAAGTGGGTGTCCAGAAGCAGGTTGAGTGATTCATCACTTGAGGTTGTCCAAGAGCCATCGGTTTTTTTCAAACAGCTGGGCATCATAGGATTTGTGGAGAGGATTTTTCTTAGCCGCGAAGCCTCAGAGGTTTCTGTAATTTTGTCACAGAATGACCTCCAGGATTGTCGCTTTGCCTTCCTCAGTTCTTTTTTGTATAATTTGAGGGATTCTTTATATGAGTCCCAGTCGGTCACTTTTCTTGTGCTTTTTGCTGCGTTGAAAAGTTTTCTGCATGTGTTTCTGAGCAGTCCTAGTGCCGATGTCCACCAGTGTGGCTTTTTCTTGCCTCTTGGTTGAATAAGAGGGCAGGAAGCGGCCATAGCCTTATTGAGAGTCAGAGTAAATTCCCTGACTTTCATGTCGAGCTCATTGGTGTCACGCGGGGGACTTGATAGTTTGGAGGATATCGTTTCCGATAGGATTCCTCTATATTTTGTCCAATCAGTTTTCCGGTAGTTCCGGAAAGTTGGTTGGCGAGGGGGAGCATCACTCAGACTGAATTGGATGTACCTATGGTCCGAAAAGGAGTGTTCAGACGATACCATCCAGTTTGTTAGCCTTTGGGTGATGCTGTCGGAGACAAGAGTAATATCTAAAACTTCTTGTCGGTTTTTTGTTATGAAAGTGGGCTCATTGCCAATATTGCAAATTAAGAGGTTAGTACTTAAAATATAGTCTAAAAGTGACTCACCTCTATCATTGATGTCGGTACTGCCCCATACCGTATGATGTGCGTTGGCGTCGCATCCGATTATGAGGCCAGTTTTTTGCCTTCCCGCTTCCAGTGCCACCCTTTCTAGGTTATCACCAGGGAGAGGGCCCACTTGGTCGTGGCCAAGGTAAGCCGATGCCAGCCAGTATGAGCCTTTGGCAGTTTCTAATCTGGCAACGGTTAGGTCGGGGTCACTGAGGTTGGGAAGTAGAAACACATTAAGGCTACGTTTCACTAATATACAAGTTCTAATCTTACCTTTGTCTCTTGTATAGAGCGGAACGTATGAGGGTGTCCTAAGTCCACGAACCACGCCTTCTGCAATCCATGGTTCCTGGATTAGAATAATGTCTTCTGCGCTTTTGGAAAGACGCAGAATGAGTGTGGCCGAAGCCTTTTTTGAGTGGTGGAGATTAATCTGGAGAAACCGTATCATTGCTACAGTCTTCCAGAGTCGCCTCCACCACGGTGTTGTTGAGGTCCTCCGATTCTGAAGATGTGCCCAAGAGCTCATCTTCAATCTCTGATCGTGTAGAACCTCTATTTGCTTCGCCATCGGTTTCCATTTCCGACAATGTGTCAGAATCGGAGACCGACGGCTTTGTAGTCACCTCGGACAGATTGGAGTCATCGCTATCCAATTCTGGAAAGGATATCGATGCTCCAAGATCCACGGTTGTGATGTCAGGTGTTAAAGGAGGAGGAGATTGCTTATCAGCATCCAACTCATCCTTTTTGTACACCCTTAAATGAATGGACTCGAATCCAAACCGAATCATGCCTTTCGTCTGCGCCAGAATATTAAGGGATTCCTTATTGATCACAATTAACGCGCATCTATAAGAACCCCTTAGTTCCTCCAGTTTCGCGACTTTCCAGTCATGAGTCGGAAGAGTCGGGTTGCTGAGCCGGATGATTTCCAGGATATTTTCTGGAGAGGAGGGTTCGGCTGGAATCCAGGTACGAGTTCGAGGTCTACTAGGAATGTCTTCCTTAGATACGACCTCGAGTTTTGCACCTGGCCAAACCTCTCCTAAACCATCGATGGCCTTGGTGAAGAGATCGAGAGATCTCTGGTCGGAGCAAGCGATGAGCTTGACATGGCCTTGGTGCCAGCCAGCGTCGCTTGTGATAGGAGGTGGTCCTGGGTTCTCCCGCATGATGGCCAAGAAGTTGCTGGAGAGCTTCAACTTGACCAATTGCCACCGTTCCGGTGTAATGGAACCGTCGGTATCGCTTCTATCGATCACCGCGATCACCAATGCGTCCTTTAGGACTTCGTTATAGGACTTCAGAGATCTGCTGTTGGATGTGGAACTGAACTGAATTCTGGGCCTCTTGGAAACCGATACGGTTTCCTCCAACGATCTCTGACGCTTAGAGGAGTCTTTTGACAATTTGTGAGCAATGGAAGCAGTGGGAAATCCATCTTTTAGGATGTTTTTAGCCCACTCAACCTTGCTCTTTATTTCCGCACTTCTCTCCACCTCCGGAATGGATCCGAAGGTTTTGATAATGCGTGAAGCATTTCGGCGTCTTATGTATAGCGCCTTAGATGGAGCTTGCCGATGCGGCTGAGCTCCAGATTCCTCTTTGGAGGGAGGAGTTTTGGTAGCAGCAACAAGTCCGTGGCCTGCCACAAACTTGCTGCTGCTGGGGGCGGGGGAAGTGATAGGACCATGGCTTGCCACAGTCTTAACACTCCCCAAAGGAGTTTTGGTAGCAGCGACAAGTCCGTGGCCTGCCACAAACTTGCTGCTGCTAGGGGCGGACGAAGTGATAGGACCGTGGCTTGCCACAGTCCTAACACTCCCTGAAGGAGTTTTGGTAGCCGCGACAAGTCCGTGGCCTGCCACAAACTTGCTGCTGCTAGGGGTGGAGGAGGTGATAGGACCATGGCCTGCCACAGTCTTAACACTTCCTGAATTCTTTTTATTTGGCTTGTTCCTTTTGCCTTTAGAGGATGGCGCACCATGGCCTGCCACAGTTTTGCCTCCTCTCGGCAATGCAGGAGCCTTGCCGGTAGTCGGTGTAGTCACCGTTCCACCGCCCGGTAATTGAGGAGTACCGGCCTCGGTTTTTGTTTTCAGATTATTGTCCATAATAGTCCCACGAGTAGCGGAGAAAGGGATGTCCATCTGTACAGAGATCCGCCATATACAGATAAGGCTAGCTAATCCGGAGGTCGCCAGGTATCCGGATACTCCGTTTGCGACTGAGCTATTTTTGGAGATACTGGGCCCTCAGCCAGGTTGATCTTCGGCACGGGTCGTATAACACCTTGATCCAGCCCAGGGGAATGATGGAGTGCTTTGGGAGTTGGGGAGGGGGGGGGGAGCATCCTTTGGTTTCAGGACTCGTCTGGAGAATTTCTTCTCGAGAGTCATTGACCCTACTCAGCCTCTACAACTCGACAAGTTCGATGCTCACGGTAGAAGAAAAAATGTGTTACTCCTAATAAATTTCTTAACCTTTCGGTAACGCCATTCATGGCTAGCTTACGAGCGTCTCGAAATTGTTGCTAAACAACAAGAATGGACAGAGACAGAGAAAGGTGAAACGCTGGCCACGTTACCTTCCGTACAGCCCCCAAATTACTCGCTCCTTGGCACATGGGTTCGTCAGCGTTTTTCATGGCACCCATACAAGTTTCACACACCTCCTCAATAGAGTACAAAGAAACAAAGAATCTCTGGCAGAATTCGCTTTTGAAATACAAAAACTGGCGTCTCTCGCGTTAAATGACTGCCCAGCCAATGTGCTTCATAAAATCGTCTTAAGCCAGTTCGTCGAAGGTATTCGAAACCCTCAAGTACAAAATCTGGTCGCTGTAACATAAATCGACCATCAACACTTTCGGAAGCAATACATTAGTGTAGCGCAAGATATCTCACTCCGGCTCGAAAAACGTGCAGTCTTCCATTCCAACATGCACTATGAAAACAAAGACCGGACGGGTCGACTAAACAGGGGGGTAAGGACTGACTGATCCTAGGAACCCCTGGCATCGCTGGGAGAACATTCAGCGCCGCTAAAGTCGGGAAACTAAATTTCACCAACGCGAGGGGGCAATCGTTGGTGATAGATGGTAAAAAGCCCTCCCAAAAACAAACAACGATCCTACCAGATTGGTAGGTTGGTTTGGTTAATGGCCGATGCTGTAAAATTCTAGTCGATACTGGTGCAGAAGTCCCACTTTTGAACGTAGCACTTGTCGATAGAAGTAACTAAGAAACAACAACTCATCGTATTAGAGGAGTTACAGGTGATGAGGTGATAGCTTAGCTGAGAGTCGAAGCGAAACAAAAGTTGAACTCCAAGGGTTAGCCTTCCAGAATGAATTTCTTGTGATTGGCGTCGATGTATAGTGTATCCTAGGAGTCGATTTTCTTCTAAATCACCGTTGTACTCTGGACTTTTCTACTTTGGAGATGGTAATTGATGGTCGAGCTATATCTTTACGGATTCCCGGAGGAAGTCACCAGATGTTTCACACTACGACGACTCAGACGATATCCGAAAATTCTGAATCATTATTACAAGCAACTTTTCCAATTAACAACATAGATGAAGAATTGATGATTGAAGCCTGTGAAGAATTTAAACTGCCTTGTCAGGTTCACTTGTCCAGAACTCTGGTCGGTCACTCCAAAGATGGTGCTAAGGTACGTGTTCTTAATTCAAGTTCTAATCTTTTTACTATCCGCATTAACACTATTATTGGAGGTACGGTAAAAGCACAGGTAGTCAACGCTCAAAGCTTTTCAGAAAACCTAGCACCAGATATTTCCAATATTGCACTTCGATAACCACATTTGAGCGAAGACCAACGACAGGAATTTTCCACACTACGCGCCAACTATAACGATAGTGACTTTGGACGGATCTCATTAACAAAACACCGTGTCGATACTGGATCTTCAAGGCCAATCAAAATACCTGCAAAGCGAGTGCCACTTGCTAAAACAAGGGAAGTAGAAGACTTGGTCGACAATATGGAAAAAAGGGGACTAATCGAAAAGTCCTTCAGTCCATGGTCGGTTCCAATAGTTTTAGTACGAAAAAAGGATGGCACTGCGTAGACTATCGCCGTCTCAACCACTGGTTTTCTACCATGGATCTACACAGTGGATAATCGTGCATAGCAAATCATTCGAACTTGTGTTCGCAGCTTCGGAAAGCCAACTTGAAACTCAGTCTGCGAAAATGCTTTTCCTTCAGAGAAGATGTGCGATACCTAGGCCACATTGTATCCCGAGATGAAGTCAGGACCGACCCTTCGAAAATTCGTGCTGTGAAAGGTTGGCCACGATCGCCAAACGCCTTTTCTAACTTATACAGGAAAAAGAAAAATTCAAATGGGTCTAGGCTGAAGAAACTGCCTTCCAGAAACTCAAAGAATAACTTACTTGTTAGCCTATCCTGGCATAAACGGAACCTGACTCGCCCTTTGTCCTAGATACCGATGCTAGCAATTGCGGTCTAGGCGCTATTTTAAGTCAGATCCAAAATGGGGTAGAAGCAGTTGTGGAATATTACGGCGCTAGTTTCAACAAAGCCGAAACTAATTATTGTGTTACTCGAAAGGAACTCTTTGCCATTGTGTCGAGCGTATCACTCTGCACTTCGATGGATCCCAAATTGCAATCAACCCGAATGACAGATCGCCAGATGGTTGGAACTCCTCCGACAGTATGACATGGACATCCAACACCGCCCTGGATTACATTATGGCAATGCAGATGCACTCTCCAGAAGACAGTGCGGAGACTGCCATCACTGTCAAGCTGGAGAGTTAGAAGATACCAAAAGGGCAACAAGTGGGACTGCTACAGCACACATCTACACACTGGAGATTATTGGGGAGGTCTCAAAGAAGCTGCAAGATGAAATCTTGGGGTAAGAATACAGGAAAAAACTTCCAGAGAAAACGCTTTTGGAGCCAGTTTGAGAGTCTGACTTTGGAGGATGAGATGTAAAATAACTAGTAGTATCAGGTACATTTGCACCAAGAGTGTTTGAAAGCCTGCACATGGGACCGAGCGGAGGCCATCTGGGACGCAGTAAAACCCTTCAAAAGTAGATTTTACTGGATTGGACAGACCAGTGATATCTGCGATTAGTGCACGAAATGTGAAACATGCATCTCTCGCAAAGGTCCTACAACCAAATCACGCGGATGCCTGAAAACGACTCTTAGCGTAGAACCTTTTACGATAGATGTTGTGGGGCCTTTGGCCCGCACCTCAAATAATAATCGGTACATCGCCATCCTTATGGATTATGTTACCAAGTGGCCAGCAGCGTTGGCACTTCCTGACCAGAAAGCTAAACTGATTGCGTCGACGCTAACTAAAGAAGTCTTTAGAGGGTTTGGGATACCACACATTCTACAACCCGTCTAAGGCTGAAACTTTGAGTCTGCAGTTTTCCAGCAGACAATGGAGTTACTTGGCATCGAAAAGGCACGGACTACGCCTTTGCATCCGGAGTCGGACGGGATGGTAGAGCAATTCAACCGAACTTTACTGGACTATCTAGCCAAATATATGGAAAAGAGCTTGGGATGAGTATTTACCATTAGCGTTAATGACTTACCGATCTTCGAAGCACGAGGCCACCACATATACACCAGCAAAACTCATGTTCGGGAGAGAACTGCGCTTACCTGCCGACTTAATATTTGGACGGCGACCTACTTCAAAGCTGCCAGTAATAGCATTAGTCGACAAGCTTAAGCATCATTTACACCTGATCCACGAAGAAGCTCGAGCAAATTTAAAACTAGCCCCTGAAGTAATGAAGAACAAGTATGACTTACGAGTATGTGCTAACCCTATTTGTTTTTCTTCAAGTGACAAGGTCTGGCTGTATAATCCGAAAAGAAGTTTGAGACTATGTCCAAAGCTGCAGAGAAACTACGAGTATTAAGGGCCCCATGTAATCTGTAAGAAGTTGAACGATCTAGTTTACAGAATCGAAGGGAGCAACAATCGCAAACGACGAGTAATCCATGCAAATCGACTGGCCCCTACAGTACAATATCAAAAAAATCCTAAGTACGAGTACTTCTCTTGCTATTTTTACGGTCTCTAGAGCGGCCTAACCCCTTAAATAATACCAGCCTGAGTAAAGGTCACCTTCTTTTCTTTATTTTTTTGGCTACCTTGTCGTGGCAGGGGGCCTTAAGTTCTAAAAATAACCCAGATGAGACGTCTAGATCTAGACTCTAAATGATCTAAGTAATTTAACTCCCTTTGATATTCGTATAATGGCCTATCTTCTAAAAAAAAAAGTCTTTGATTTAACACGCTTCTAGAGATTCCTTTTGACTCTAGTCTTATGGGCCGTCCCCACTTTGCCTATCCTTAGGAAAAGTTTTGGCTACAATCTAAGATAGAAAAATAATGCAGTCGTGTCTTCACTAACCGGACGGCTCCAAAACCGAGCGCCACTGGTGCTTTTTTGAAGGACGATAGCGTTAAATTTTACTCCTCGTTAGGAAAAAATTCGTCTTTCTTTCAAATGGAGATATTCGTAAACCTAGTGGGAAAAATCGGTGAACAGGTCGCAGTATCCGCTTCTGTAGCAACACCCAAGATGAAGTGAAAACCTTTCCTCTAAAGTTTACCAAGCCAATTCGCGGATGCAAGCTGAATTCACTGAGTTTGGCCCTCAGGTCACAATTGGTTCACGGGAAATGAAATTGCAGGTGAACTTGCTAGTCAGGGCTCAGAGGAGAATTTCTCAGGACCCAAACCTGTGTTAGGTCTGCTTGCGCCTTCCGTTAAGGTTTCCATTAAGAGTAGGGTTTCACATTAGCATAACTGAAGATGAAATTATTCTCTAAGATGCCTGTAGACCAAGATAGCCCCGCGAATTACTATCTCTGTAAATGTCCTGTATCCAGGATGTGTTCTACCAATTTCTTTTCATTCGGAAAGATTCAGAAATAGGATACCGTATTCTCTTCAGACATACATAATCGTATACGTTAAGCACGAAAATATTATAATTTGAGGATACATCGACCTAAACCATTCGTATACTGCATTTCGTTTGCGGCTTATTTTTAGCTATTTAGGTTATTTTTGAATATCAGTAGACGAGTGTTCTGAGCTTTGTCAACTTTTCCAATTCGCAGGTTAGCAATTCGTTTCTCGGACGCATGTGCCCCTTCTGTTCGAAAGATCCGACGTACTTAGTTCGTTTCTGGGCACCGTGACCAGGTGACGCCCGATTGTGAAATTGGAACAGCACATTTGCTTTCGAAAGGGGTATATTGTGGCAAAAGGCTGTCGAAATATTTTTTAAATTGTTACAAAGACTGCTTTTAACGAGAAGATAACTCTGTGTTTACTCAAAGGAAATCAAGGGTTTTCATCGTTTATGTAATTGTAAACAGCACCGGTCCCAATGTCAAGTCATGTGTTACCCCATCATCGTCGGTGTACTTCGGTGCACGTTGAGTCTGAAATAGGTAGGTAGGTTGGTAAGAGTGGCTGTTGGAAACACCAACACACTTAGCCTACTGGCCAATTGTGATGCCACGTGTATCTATGATCCTCATATTAATGGAACCAGTTTGAGCTTACGATGAAGCGCAGCAGACTGTTTACGTCTATATTTTTTAGATCGTTTAGGTCAGATCTGGGAGAGAGCTGGACATGTACAGAGTAGGTGGAGGATTGTCTCCTCTTCTACAGGAATCGTTTGTAAAAGCGCCAAGCCTTCTTGCGTGCTTGCCTATGAGGCAGTGTCCATTAATGACACCTATGATGGCGCTAAAATGCTTCCTATTTAGAAGGATCAGACACTTAGAGCGATTCAGATCCAGTTTTGGCCAGATCTGTTTGGTCGCTAGACATGTTGGTCCAACAGTCCACCTAAGGTCTGTTCTTTTATTAGCATTCAGCTTTAGTATTAATTTGCCCGTAGCGATTGATATACCTATTACCTATGCTACCATTTTCCGATAGAATAAGTAGAATGGTTCCAATTTTGGCGAGTTCACCGGTTCTACAGTTCCCTGGAATGTCTCTATAGCCCGGCACCCACCAAAGGAGAAGGTTGAACTGCTCTGCCATCGGCATTCAAGGGCGGTTTTAGAATTTAATAAGACTGACTCCAAGGACTTAATAGCGAAATGGCTATCCGAAAGGATGCGGATATCCTTTGCAGATATCACGTTTTTCTTCAGCCAGAACAGAGCTTCTTTAATCTCCAAAATTTCCACCTGGAACACGCTACAGTGATTTGGAAGACGGAAGACGGATTTAGCTTATCTGAGAAAACACCGCCACCAACTAAGCTATCGGTTTTAGAAATGGATTGACTTGCCCTCCATGAAAGTATCTTCCTCCCAGAAGCATCTAGAGGGTAAGCTTGCATGGAAGTTTTTGTCAAACCAAAGTTCAGGTATAGTGTAATCGATGTTCTCTGTGAGGATTCCTAATGTATGCTGGCGTGGCCAAATGGATTATTTGTCCACTGTTTAGTCGCTTTTTGCCTCCTGAAAATATCGAGGGCTGTCAAATGAAACAGAATGTCTAATGCCGCAGAGGGGGTAGACCGTAATGCTCCCCTTATGCATAGATATGCTGTTCTTTGGACTCTGCCTAGTTTAATGCAGTTGACTGGACTTTCTAAGGCCGTCCACCAGACGACCATCCCATAAGTGAGTATCGGTCTTATGACCGTTATGTATAGCCAATAGGTTATGCGAGGTTGAAGGCCCCATTTGTTCCCAATGGCTTTTTTGGAAGAGAATAAAGCTGGTGTAACTTTCATGACTCTTTATTTTCCTGTCAAAAATGAGACCCAGATATTTTGCTGTATCGGAAAATACTAAACTGGTACCGTTAATTGAAGGAGGGTCTATAGTTGGAATTTTGTATTTTCAGGAAAGAGGACGAGGTCAGTTTTATGGAGGTTTTTTCCCAATCTACAGCGATCTTCCCAGCGGGTTAATCTATTGAGATTTACTTGAAGGAGTTTTTTATTGGTATTAAGATGCTTACCTGAGACGGGTATAGCAACGTCATGCGCATAGGCAATCACCCTGCTACCACCCGCTTCCAGGTATATCAGCAGTTCATTGGCCACTAAGTCACATGACACATCTTTTAGCAGAAGCCCCACTCAGTTTGGAGTTGATTATATGTACTGCTATTTAACATAAGACTGATCAACTCCCCAATTGAGTCGTGTACCAGCAGAGTTGGCAGCGCAGTCATGATTGCGGATATGTTGACGTTGTTAAAGGCACCCTCTATCTCCAGGAAGCAGCCATTGTGTACTCTTTATATTGTAGGGATCGTTCGATGTAGCTAGTCAGTAAATGCAGAGCCGTTTCCACCGACTTTCCTTTACAGTAGACATGTTGAGCCGTTGATAGAGGTCTAGGATCAATTTTAGCTCGTATATGGAAATAAATCAGTCGTTCTAGACTTTTCAGAAGGAAAGAAGATGGACTTATAGGTCTGCGGTTCTTTGGGTGCGTTTGGGAATGAAAACTACATTGACTTCTCTCCATGCCAGTGGAATGTGGATCAGTTCTACACAGCTCCTCATAATATTTTCTAGCGTAGGCAGGATAATATCTGAGGACCTCTGTAGCTCGGCAGATATTATACGGCCCGGACCAGCAGAGTTGTATGGTTTGAAGGTATGCAGCGCGCAGAGTAGTTTGTCTCTTGCAATCAGACCATGAATTTTGATCCCGGTTGCAGTAGGCCCATTTGGGTTGCTACTGACAGCGAATTAAGAGCTGTCAGAAAAGTGGGTGTCCAGTATAGCAGGTTGAGTGATTCATCACTTTAGGTTGCCCAAGGGCCATCGGTTTTTTTCAAACAGCTAGGCATCATAGGATTTGTAGAGAGGAATTTTCTTAGCCGCGATGCCTCAGAGGTTTCCGTGATTTTGTCACAGAAAGACCTCCAGGATTGTCGCTTTGCCTTCATCAGTTCTTTTTTTGTATAATTCGAGGGATTCTTTGTGTGAGTCCGAGTCAGTCACTTTTCTTGTGCTTTTTGCTAAGTTGAAAAGTTTTCTGCTAGTGCTTCTGAGCAGTCCCAGTGCGGCTTTTTCTTGCCTCTAAGTTGAATCAGAGAGCAGGTAGCAGCCATAGCCTGACTGATGGCCAGGGTGAATTCCCTGACTTTCATGTCAAGCTCATTGGTGTCACGCGGGGGACTTGAGAGTTCAGAGGATAGCGTTTCTGACAGTATTCCACTGTATTTTGGCCAGTCAGTATTCCGATAATTCCAGAATGTTGGTTGGTTGAAAGGAGCATTACTCAGACTGAATTGGATGATCTGTGCTCTGAAAAAGGATGTCCAGACGATCCAGTTCGTTATCATATGAGGGAGGTTGTCGGAGACAAGAGTGATATTTAGCACTTCCTGTCGGTTTCTTGCTATAAAAGTGGGCTCATTGCCAATGTTGCAAATAAAGAGGTTAGTACTTATAATATAGTCAAAAAGTGACTCACCTCTGTTATTGATGTCGGTGCTGCCCCATACCGTGTGATGCGCGTTAGCATCGCATCCGATGATGAGGTCAGTTTTTTGTCTTCCAGCCTCCAGTACCACTCTCTTATATAGAGCGGAGTGTATACTGGTGTCCCAAGTCCATGAACCACGCCTTCTACAATCCATGGTTCCTGGATTAGTATAATGTCTTCTGCGTTTTTTGAGTGATGGAGATTAATATGAAGAAACCATATCATTGCTACAGTTTACCAGAGTAGCCTCCACCACGGTGCTGATGAGGCTCTTCGATTCTAAAGATGTGCTCAAGAGCTCATCTTCTTCCTCTGATCGTATAGGACCTCTTTTTGCTTCGTATCGGTTCCAATTTCCGACAGGATGTCAGATGAGGACACCGACGGCTTAATTGTCATCTCGAATAGATTGGAGTCATCGCTTTTCATTTCTGGAAAGGATATCGACGCACCAAGATCTCAGCTTGTATTTGATGTCTCCGTTAAAGGAGGATGAGGTTGCTTATCGGCATCCAGATCATCCTTTATACAGACCCTTAGGTGTATTGACTCGAAACCGAATCGAATCTGCGCTAGAGGGTTAAAGGATTCCTTATTGATCACGATCAACGCGCATCTATAAGAGCCCCTTAGTTCCTGCAGTTTCGCGACTTTCCAGTCATGATTCGTAAGGGTCGGGTTACTGAATCAGATGGTCTTCAGAATGCTTTCTGTGGAGGAGGGTTCGGCTGGAATTCAGGTGGGAGTTCGAGGTCTGCGAGGGATGTTCTCCTTAGACACGGCCTCGAGTTTTTAGCAATAGAACGAACTGTAACAATGTCTCCCTCAACACCGATAACTTTGACCAGGTTACGTTTTTTCTGCAATCATAGTTTTTATCTATGTAGATCCTCAGATATGTAATTCGTTTGATCAAAAGCTTTACTATAGTTGTAGGTAGAACATCAGTAAAGGATGTTTCAGGCTGATTTTGACACAGGTAAGTGCCGCTAGTTACTAGCGCTTCAGTCTGGACCGAAATTAGTTGAGCATGCATTGCCGTAATCTGAGGTCTTTCACACATTTCAAATTTTAAAAACTGTTTGGATCTGCAAAGCGAAGCAATAGTCAATACGATGTCCCGCGCAAATTACACAGATTTTATAATCCCGTTATAAGTTTTGTCGATTTGTAGAGTTCATAAATTGTGGAAAATCTGTCACTTGATGTTGCTCGATACAAGTGAAATACTTTCTCGTGATGGCATTGAGAACGGTGACATAGAGCTTTCTGTGCGAAAGACAGGAGTCTTTCTTGGGTATCTTATCGTGTCGTTACATAATTTTACGGCTATCGTCTTGAATTGAATGGTGCTGATGTTCATTCAACATGAAATCTTGCATTTCTTCCAAGGCGAAAAGTCTAGTTTTAGAATTAATAGCGTCTTCTAGTTTTCCGAGTGTGATGGAGTCTAAGCCTTAAGGGATGAGAAAAGTCAAGCTCCATTTACCTAATTTTGTTCAGATTAGAGACCCACCTTTTAGTGTAATGCATGTAGGTTGTGATTGATTCGGCATCCCAAGTGATGGCTAGGCGTTAAGGTAGAGTCACCAAACCCTGCAACTCTACTTTTGCTAGTTGTCCTTGGTTATTAAACGTTCTATCTAAAAGTGGCCAGGCTATATGATAATTGTCTTCAGTAAGGTCCAGATTACATATTGCCTCTAATGCTTTTCCGGTCAGCTTGAATTTAACGATTGGCGCTTAAAATCTGACTTATTAGCACCGGTGAATGGAACTGCTCCATGAATTCACAATACTTCGTGATGTCTCCACAATACCCACACAAACATCTTCCGGGATTTTGATACCATGTTTAGTACGCAATCCTGTGGCCAGTGGCTGTTGTGATGGATTGATACAACACCTTCCACATGTGTATATGTGGATCGGACTGGCAATCTGAATTTATGGGTAGTTAGTAGCTATGCCTCGCTCTCCTCTTGATTCTGCGTCATGCCAAACTCGGGACCATTATTGGTGTGCTCCCTTTGTATTTGATGTGTGGTTTGAGGACATAGTCTCTGGTTTTTAACATAAACACCTGTCGGGTAGACTTTAGTTTACGGGATTCCCGTACATCCATGGGAGCGAGGGTACGCCTTGCCATCGCTCTGCCCCCTTCCTGAGATACCAAAGCAGAACTTGTGTTGGAGGCACAAGTTCCACTGTTGGTATGAGTCGAGGCCGATCTAAAATCTCTTACTGTTCTTAGGGTCACATCACCCAGTGCTTATTGCATCTTTACATCGGGTCAAACCAAAAGGAAGGCCCTTCCCACGACTTTGGATTTAAACCACAGCCACCATGACGCTCAAACAAGGGGGCCTCACTCAATAAGTCAGGCCCGGACCTAGATCCCGGGGGCTCTTGTCTCCCATGGTACCGCGATTTAAGTCCCGGAAAGGACTACCGGTGGTCCTGCCGCCAACAAGACCTATGACCGGCAACTTGTAACTGGTCAAATCGTAGCAACCTTCGGTCGCGTCATCTGAAGATGTTTACGATAAGACCAGCAATATGCTCTGCTCCTGCTTTTTATTAGACAACGTCATTAATGGGCGAAGCCTTGACAATTGGGCAGCCGCCCTGGTTTGATGACATTAATTCTTGGTTTTTTGTGATAGAGTTGGATTGGGAATTGCTGCTAAGTGGACTGGAGTAGCTGTCGTCGAGTTAGGACCAGTGGCCGACGAAGCTTCTGGGGACTGGCTGGTTCCAAGGCCATTCCTTCTTCGGGAATATTTCGCTATGAACTCCTTAATTTTTAAAAAGATGGCTTTTGCCAGCTCGAACTTCGCCTGAAACTTGGGAGCGGTTATTCCAATTAGACCCACCAAGGTGGTGTAGTGAGCCTCGATGGAAGTTCAGAGGCTTCTTACCTTGCCACACTGCCGGGACAGTTTCCGGGGTATACTTATCTAATCCTAGCTCGGTAAGTCTAACTATAACCTCATCCTATTGGACGATAACATCCTGAAGGTTATCTAAAACCCTTTTAAGATCATTCATTTTTGTTTTTGATCGAAGAACCACTTGAAAAAAATTGCTTTCTAGCAACAGGGTTCTTATATAATTCACAACTTAGAGGACCATGTTCTGTTTTTAAACCCCTTGCTTAAAAGGTGCCAGATTTTCCGGAGCCAAAAACCCGCTTTGGAGATGTGAAAGCTGTCTTAAGCAAGCCATCTACCATGTTGACTGTTGATTCTGTCACACGAATTCATAGTCCCCCCTTCTAACATTAAGTAGCCTATAAGACGTTATAATAGTGTTGCTTGTGTTGAATGTTATAAATATGTTCTCCTGCTTAACACACGCATTTATAAGTTTGAAGAAATCTGTGGAATTTCTGATGAACCCTCATTCCGTTCTAAAATAATTCACCCATAGCTTAGATATTAGTGCAAGAGACAAAGTTTTGTTCAGAGTCTGGATTTCTATAAGACGATGGCATTGATCTTGGGTGGAAATTGGCATGCCTAGACATTCCTCGAATCATTAATTTAATATCCTTTATAATTGTATTAGATTTGTGCAGTGCCATTTTAACATTGACAAGTTTTATCCGCATGGTAGTTAAAGCGCCGGCGCTTACTTCCTGAACGTAATAAAACGAGTACCAAACGAGTACTTTCCAAAAACCCATGCTTCCTTGAATACATTCACCAATCCTCCAAACCTTACATGAGAAACTAAAATCAGTCAGCCAAAAACATGGCTCCTTCTACCACAAGTTAATCGCCAATCAATAAATGTCACCACGATATTTATGTTCAAATTGAAATTCGATTAATTTTTACGATTCAATCAAGAGATACCGATTTTAGCTGATTAATCTCTGCAAAGAATTACAAAATCGTTGCACCTCCAACCTTGAGGTAAACTTCTTTAAGCAAGCGTTCATGGACGTGATCACGTGTAAGTACTCGTGAATGGAGACACGTTTAATTGCTTTGCCACAAGATCAAATGAAAACGACTATAATTAAAAAGGATTTACAATAGATACGATAGCCTCTGCTACGATAGTCCCTAGTAAAGTCTCCGAAGGTCGAATAAATCCCAAATCCCAAATTGATTTATTACGTTCCAGAGATTCTGTCGATACGTTGCAAATAGAAAACAATCGAATGTCCAACGGCACAGTTTCCATGATAGGAGTACACCATATATCCGTGGCTGGTCCCCAAATGACGTAATCCTCAAACACAATCTCATCATAGCAGGAACGTGGCTTGACTTTCAGAGGCATTCACCACCAACTGCATGTGGCAAATATAGCAACTGTTCAGCGTTCGATTGGAGAAACCAAGTGTCATCTTGAAGAAGAAAAAGTATCTACTAGCATCATCTTCCAATGGTCTTTGGTGTATTGATGTTGCGGATGCAGTTTTGTGTGACGACAGCGACCTATTGGCATATCACGATTTTTTGCTATCGATTTTCACTTTCATGACAGTGTACTCGTAGGTCCTCCATTGGAGACTGAAGTTGGAAGCTGAGTGGTGAGGAGGCACTATGGAAGCGGGTTATTATGTGACGGCGACAATAATGACGACGACGAGACTCGGTTATGGACATGTGAACGTTTGCTAATGGTATCTGTTGATGTTTACTGTTGCTTTGACAAATATTTTGATTAAGTGGTATTTCGACATGTGGTTTTACGATGGGCAATATAGGAACGCTGCAAAAATCTGAAGTGATGGTGGAGTCTTAATAGCTTTGACAAGTGTGTCGAGGTAGTCTTTGGTGCACAAGCGATGAATTCTATACGAGGTCTAGTAACTTGAATCTATGTATTAAAGTCTGCTCTTTCGACAAAACAATACAAGTAAGTATGTCGTCATGTTGAGGAGAAGCAACTTTCAAGTGTGGTAAGAGGCATTCGTGTTGACAGTACTTTGGTGAATCCTCTTTAACGCGCATTTTCAATTTAAATTGAATTCGTTATTCTGGAAACTAGGTTTTTTAGACATAAATAAAGTGCAGATACCAGCCTAGATCCCTCTCTAGATTAATCACTCACCAAAGATGGCCAATAAATAATACAGAAACTGTCAAAGCATGTACCTTTAAGTAGCGGTTTTGAGTACTTTCATAACTTTCGCCTACCAAAGGCGTCCATCCAATCCAATCACTAGCCGAAAGATGAAATCATTTGAAAGGAAATATATTCACTTCGTTGAAGTTTCTAATTATGCGTATACTTACATCCAAGCTACATATTTCTTCTGTAGAGTTGCTTAGTTTTACACTTTTTAAAACAAATCTACACGCCACTCTATTTTGGAGCCTCTTCTGATGGGATTATCTGACAGCCTTCGTTGGACATGGCAAAACCAGGTGTTTTGGTCAACCTAAAATTTCTCTACTATCGGGTTTATAATGTTGGGAGTTCTGCGAATATGCATACTCCTGGTAAGACCACTTTTGGTCGCTGGAATTTTTTGTTTAAACTTCTTGTAACATATGTCGTCCAATACTCCCATGCATATGTCAAAACTGGATGAATGACTGTCATGTATTGGGTCTATAACTTAATTCGTGCGGTTTGCTAAGAGATGGCGTAACTTGTATTATTCCATTGGAACATGCGTTGGAAAGCTACTGTCATTGTACGTCATTTCAGTATATGTCATTCATTTGAAGTGTAAACAACAATAATTTTTTTTCACTCAAATATGTTGAACTTTGTGCCCGAAAAAGTGTTTTTGCGGGGAGTTCTTCTTCATTACTTTAATATGAAGAAAACTGCTGCCGACAGTCATCGTATTTTGGTGGAAGTTTATGGTGAACATGCGCTAGCTGAGCGAACGTGCCAAAAGTGGTTTGCACGATTTAAAAGTGGTGATTTTGGCTTGGAAGACGATGAACGTCCTGAGCAGCCAAAAAAATTTGAAGATGAAGAACTGGAAACATTACATAGAGTAGATTGTTGCCAAACACCAGAAGAGCTCGCAGAATCTTTGGGTGTCACTCAAGCAGCCATTTCAAAACGTTTAAAAGCAGCTGGACATATTCAAAAGCAAGGAAATTGGGTTCCACATGAACTCAAGCCGAGAGACGTCGAAAGGCGGTTTTGCATGTAAGAAATGCTGCTGGAACGCCACAAAAGGAAGCCATTTTTGCATCGGATTGTTGCTGATGATGAAAAATGAATCCATTACGACAACCCAAATATCCATGGCGCGAAGGTAATGCTCTGTATTTGGTGGGATCAGATGGGTATGCTGTATTATGAGCTGCTAAAACCGGGTGAAACCATCAATGGACAACGGTACCGAACACAATTAATCCGTTTGAAGAGAGCAGTGGCCGAAAAACGTCCGGAATATGCGACCAAACACGAGGCAATAATTTTCCATCATGACAACGCTCGGCCCCACCTTGCTATTCCGGTTAAGAACTATTTGGAAAACAGTGGATGGGAAGTCTTACCCCACCCGCCTTATAGCCCAGACCTTGCCCCTTCTGACTACCATTTGTTCCGGTCGATGCAGAACGCCCTCACTGAAATACGGTTCACATCAGAGCAGAATATCAAAAATTGGCTTGATTCATTCTTGGCTGCCAAGCCGGCGCAGTTCTTTCGGGATGGGATCCACAAATTGCCAGAAAGATGGGAAAAAGTCATAGCTTCAGGTGGGCAATACTTTGAATAATACTATTGTACATGTTTTTCTTAAAAAAACGTTCAAATTTTGAAAAAAAGCACACGAATTAAGTTATATACCCAATACAATATAACAAATGCTTATTAAAAAACTTTTTTCCGGTCTTACATAACCAACCCGACAGAGAAAAGCGAAAAAGTCCAACGGGTGTAGGAATGACTCCAACGACTTTCTTAAACGTGTGAAATTCCAATACGACCAACAACTGAGGCAATAATAGTGTCCCAAAGATAGTAAAAGCTTTGGTCGTTCGTTGAAAAAATTCGACACTCTGCCTCATGCTATACTTCACCTCAACGCTTATTTATATTGAGCTCTTGGGACAAAGCAAATCTGCTTGCTACAAACCTTTCACGCTGATAAAACCGCTATGCAACCTCTTCTATCAAACCTTGAACTCTTTACTACTCTTTTCACCAAGCTGGAAAGCAATATTTATCCAGTCCGACCCTAAACCCAGCGAATCTTCTTCCCTTCCCTCCTACAGATCCATAGAACTAACGTCCATTTTTTCTAAAATCATGCAAACGCTGATAAAGCGTCGAAACACGAAAACTTCTTAATGCCCTGGAGTACGGTGTTCATAACGACAGATAGTTGAACTTGATATTTCAAAGTCACTTGGTATCTGAAATATGTTAATTTCGGAATCAACAAAGCGCTTCTTCAATATCCTAGAAACTATCCTTCGCTACCTTAAATTCAGGTTGTTTTGGCCGGTTTCAAATCGGATCTACATAAAATAAATGCCATGTTCCCCAAGTTTTCGTACTATCCCGGCATCCTTTTTAATTTCTAATTCAAAATATTCCTTTGCTGTCGGTAGAACCCCCTTTTTTTCATATTAATTCCTGGATTAACCTTTCACTCAAAATTGAAGTACAATGGCCACGGCTGATCAGGTGCTTCCAAGACTTCCCAGCACTAGCTGGAAAGGATTCGAAATCGGGCGATACAATTTTAAGTCGTTGTTAATATAGCACGGTCAATTGAAACTACCAGTATTTCGAAAGGGCTTCCAGGAGCATTTCGCCCTTCAAACTTTCAACCGCAACATCTGTCTTGCTATGAGTGCTCATTAGTTTACCCGCAAGCCCAAATTCTCCCTACCGGGAGCTTTATTTCCTAGTCGATACCACATTCAAAACCAACTTACATTGGTATCTTTCTCCTTCTTTCTCTTTCAATACTCCCTAGTTCTCGGCCTGTGCGATGTGCAAACATCTTAAGGATACACTAAATTCGAGGAGTAAGCACAAGTTACCAAAAAAAATTTAAACATCGATCCACAGACTTATACACTTTCAATTACCAGTACCGTGTACTTGTACTTGAAAAAAAAAGTGCAATGTACTTGGTACTTGAAAATCACCAAGTACTTTCTTCTAAGTACATTTACTCTGTACTGCAATACTATGTATACTGCCCAGTACATTTGTAAGTACTTTTCAAGTACAATTCGTTGAGTGTTCTATGTTGTCATAGCAACACCACATCGCAAAAATTTGATTTGTGACTCAAATACGAGTACTTAAAATGGACTTGTAATTGAGAAGTACTTGAAAATGTGCCGGGCAGTATTGCAATACCTTGTAAATGTACTTAGAAGAAAGTACTTGGGAAAGTACTTGCACTTGGTAATTTTCAAGTACCAAGTACAGTGTACTGTTTTTTTCAAGTACAAGTACAAGTATAAGGTACTGGGTACTTACTGTACTTCAGTACTTTACAACTCTGGATCCAACTGATTAGTAGTTGTTACAATTTCTCGTGTCGTATTCGCCTTTATACAGTGGAACAAGACAGCTCTCCCTCCACTGGTTATCGAACAAAATCGCAACCCGTTTAAACTCAAAATGTCTGTTTCGCTACCAGACTTAGGAGTGTATGGGATCGAATCCGACTTAACACCAACGGTACTGCCGTTTCTTCTTCTTAGTCGGCAACTGGTGTCCCTGCTCATATCCAATCTATTTTAGCGATTGAATTGCTTAAGTCTTTTCTTCGCTTTGGGCCAATTTTAAAAGTATGGTGAACGACGAATAGTTGCTTCTGCCAGACAGAGAAATGTTAGCCGTGTTCTCCATTAAACATTCTGCATTCCACATTACCTGTTTCCATTAAACTTTCGTCCTTATATACATACTCGTATATCAGTGTTTGTGTCCTAAGAAAGTTCGATTCACTTTTTGATATTTCGAATAGCATTTCCAGGTCCTCAGACAAGCACTTTTCTGCTTCTTTTTCTTTCTAAGAAGTCGAAGCATGGCTTGTGTATCTCCTATTTCGCTGCATGCACCTGCCGATACTTTTCGTCAAACTAATTATTTTGTTCCACTTGTCGGGAAAAACCTAGCACATCGAGCGAAGTCTAGTCACTACTGGTTTTCTGCACTGAATGATGGCAGCATAGGACTTCTCGAAAGATTTTGATTTTCGAAGACTCAATCAAAACAGCCCAATCTCTTGCAATTGTATCCATTCAACTACAAGTTTTTTCATGGTATGATACTTATTCGGTGTTGTATCGTTTGCATTCGCAGCTACAACAAGCAAGTCGTCTGGGTTGATAGCTTCTCGAAACATAAGGACAATCAGAATATTAAAGCTCCATCTGGCTTCAATGTAATCAATCTGGTTAAGGGTTTTTTGATCCGGTGACTTCCGGGGCCTTTTACGGATCTGGTGGTGAAGGTGTGACATTTAGCCACGTCGCCAGGTTAATTAGCTTGAGCCCGTTTTCAAAACTAGTGTCGTTAAGCCTATTCTTTTCAACCGTCAGACTGTTTCAACCTTTCCAGACTTGGCGTTAAATCAGCAAAGCGATTTAAGTGTCGTACTTTGCACATTACTCATACTTGTGGTCGGAGAACTCGTAGTAGCAATATCTGACAAAGTCGTTCTTTTGCTGCAATACTTTCAGAATTATACGACCATACTCGTACTTAGCGCCAAACAAAGAACTGCTTGCGAATGGACAATAGTAGGAAACTCAACTAGCTGCCATATTAAGCCGTGCTTATCAATACAACAAGAGTTTATGCTGCACTAAGATGATATCGTGGCCATTACTTTCAAATAAAATGGAAATTTCCCCCTACTCTAATAAAATAGGAGGCTTCAACGCCCACCTCAACCCATTTCCTTACAGACAATTAGGAATATTTATTGCGATCGTATCTATAAGAATACCCATAAATGGAGGAATAGGCCTTAAGACCATGCTATCAGTAAAAATATTTCTAGAAAATCAATTCACTAATTTCGGGTTGACATAGTCTTTTTCATTTATTTTTTTTTTTTGTTGTTGATCCCTGCAGTACTCGTAAATGTCTGTCAACAAACATAGTTTTTATGTCCATTCAGTAACCTGTCGTGCAGCTTCAATATGAAAAAGGTCTCACTCGTAAAATAACAAAAAATTAAAATACGAGTATCATTACGAAAGTTGTTTTATTTGCTTTTTGTATTTTTTAAATTCCTATATCTCCCTTTGAACGGACAAAATTTACGAGCAACACAGAGAAATCCATCAATTCGAATAGCAATTACTAGCAATCAATAGAACCACTGCAGCCAATCCAGCAGTCCATGGAAGCACCAGCCAATAAGACCGGCAAATTAATATTCTCAACTATGATATTTGGTTTCAAACGTCTATGTAGAGTCGAGGGCAAGAGACGTTTGACGTTTTATGGGCTCTAGAAAAGTAATGGCAGCTACGGCTAAATTGGCCTGTAAATTTTGATGAAACCTCGTGTGTGGCTATTGAAAGACGTACATATTTGCTGGGCAACAATGTAACATCTTCAATCCTCAATCAGTTGGCTGTCAATTTATATGGCCTTCCGCATCCAAGTTGTTTCAAGTGAAAAGCTATTAACCAAGTTGCTCTTTGAAATCCCTCCAATTTCGGGCATGAGCATGAGAAGCCTTGCATTGCATTGTCGTATTGATTAATCCCAATGTCGCACATCAATTGGACCCAATTGAGTTGAAACGCTTCCGAAATAGACTCAAGGCAGCTGACAATTGATTCAATCGATTATTTCGAAAATTAATGCGCGTTTTAGGCAATTTCGTTGAATGAAGTCAATTTACAACTCTGCATGCAGTCAAATAAAGCGATGCAAATATGCAAGCGATTAAGTTTAACAGAACTACTCGTATTGTATCATGCGAATTCGAAAGTTGTCGCATGCGATAAGAAGAACAAAATCGAAAACACACTGCACTGCGCTATTTGGAGAGATTGATTTACATGGATGCACCCGGAACTCTAGCGATGTCTTCTCTGCAGGCCTGTCTATCTATTGAACACTCATGTGCTCGATGTCAATGCAGTTGATGAGACCCAAATAGTGTTTTTTTTTTTAATCGCTTTATTATTGTAAAAACCAACGATGGACACCACAATATCTAGCGTCTTTTATGTTACTCGTAAATTCAATTATTTGAGAGGTGTGCTTGGTCATTTAACCCTTGAACCTGGCTATTCCTATTAAGATATTCTTGAGTCAGAACCTCAAAGCTTCTATCCAGGAGACGTAAAGACGTGATCTGCTTATGTCGCTGCGGCGGCAAATTATACACTCAATTGCTACTGCATCTTATTATGTGCACAACTAAGTTCTCGATGTTTGTCAATAGATGGCTCCAGCAGTAAGTGCTGGGCGATTTTGACATACACAAAACGTCATGAACCAAGCTTAGTCATATGGTAAAAAAACCGTTTTGACACTTTAGTGATTTTGTTGTGTGAAAATGTCCGATTTTGTGCCAAATAATCGTCATTTGCGTAAAGGGTTGATGTTCTTCTTTTATTCGAAGAAAACGGCGACCGAAGCACATCGAGAGCTCCAAAAAGTTTACGGAGATGCTGCTCTAAATGAACAAATGTGCAGTGATTGGATTCCGTCGCTTCAAATATGTTGATTTCGATGTTGGCGACCGTCCGCGTGAAGGAAGGCCCAATTAATTCGAAGACGCTGAATTGGAGGCATTGCTCGATGAGGATCCGTGGCAAACGCAAGGAGAGCTTGCTTCAGCATTAGGGGCTACCCGCCAAGCCATTTCCAAGCAATTGCATGCGTTGGGAGTGATTCAAAAACAAGGAACTTGGGTTCCTTATGATTTTAAACAACGTTGAGCGTCGTTCCCCAGTGAACAACTGCTCCAGTGGCAAAAACGGAAGGGTTTTCTTCATCGTTTCGTGACGGGTGATGAAAAATAGATTCATTATAGCTACTCAAAGAGCTCAAAGAGCTCAAAGAGCAGAAAGTCATGGGGACTGCCCGGTCATGCTTCTACGTCGTCGGTTCGGCCGAATATTCACGCTGCGAAGGTTATACTGTCTGTTTAGTGGGACCAGGTCGGTGTTAGATTATTATGAACTCTTGAAAGCCAACGAAACGATCACTGGGGAATGGTATCGACTTCAATTGATGCGGTTGAGGAGAGCATTGCGCGAAAAGCGGCCACAATACGAGCAGAGGCACGAAAAAGTGATTCTAGAGCATGGGAACGCTCGGCCTCGCGTTGCCAAACCCGTTAAAACCCTACTTGGAAACGCTCAAATTAAAAGTTCTACCCCACCCGTGGATATTGCGCCGTCCGATTATTACTTGTTCCGTAATGGTCATGGTCTGGCTGATCAGCAATTTCGCTCATATGAAGACAAGCAAAAATGGCTTGATTCATGGCCTTAGTTGCACACCTAATAGTTGCATATGCTTCCGGTGTAGCGCTAGAAATGCAATTGCTGTGTATCTGACTTCTAGAGTCTGGTAGAAGTTTTCATGTTTTGAAGGAAGAGGCTCGCAAAAAGTTTGGAACCTTCAGTTCCCATCCAGTAATAGGGTGTCTTACTCTTACAGAGAATGTAGATGTTCTTGTTTGTGACAGACAGTAGTATACACCAGTAACAGTTGAGGCTGAAGTTTTATCTTTTGAAACAGTTCTCTGTAAATGCGATTCCTAGTAGTACGTTGCTGCCATCATTATTCGTAATTTTTTGACGAAAAATGCTAGAAATACCATCAACAGCCACCGAATTCACCTGATTTGGTTCCCTGTGACCTCTTTCTGTTCAATCGAGTTAAAAAACCACTACGGGGAACGCGTTTCAGCAGCCGAGAGGAAGTAATGGAAAAATCGCAGGAAACACTGATGGACATACCGAAAACCGAATATAAAAAATGTTTCGAGGATTGGATCAAGCGATGGCATAAGTGTGTTGCAGTCGATGGGGATTACTCTGAAGGGGACAATATAGATTTAAATGAATAAACTTGTATTTCCAATTTTCTGAATATATTCCGGGAACTTTGAACCCGGAACGTGAAGGAGGAACTGCCTTAAGCCCCTGCTTGAACGATCGGGATTGGCCTTGTACTAGACCAAAGGTTTAGGTTCAAATCATGGCAGCACACTGGAAAACAACTTCCATGACAACTCACTGGCTCTATTTTTTAAAGGATCTTGTTCCCCAGATTGGGATTTGCACCATCTATGTGTTATGAAATTATGGACAATTTTCGATTTTCATTTCGGCTTTGCACCAAACATTTGAGGAAGTGCGATGGTACGAACTGGAAATAGAAAGCTTCATGTGTGTAGCGAGTATGGCTAGTTATAACCCGCTTCAAGACTGAATTCGTATAAATACATTATCCAGATAATACTCTCACAGAGAAGAGGGATAACTTTGTCAAAGATTGCTTTTTGGTTGATAGATTTTCTAATACGGACACCTTTTAAACAATGCTCTTATTTTCGACAATTCTTTGACATTTGCATTCAATCTTGTGTAAACGTCAACAAAAGTCAGTGTTGTTCAGTAAGTTGAAGTGGAACGACGTATCTCTTCTTTAGTGACGCTAATTATCTATTGCATCAGTATTCATACGAGTATAATAAATAAAGAAATAATTTGTTAATTAACGGCTGCCTTTGATACTTGTTTGACAAATTGTCGCGAATAGACCAACACCAGAAGAATGCCTTTGTACTATGAGAAGTTTGTTTTGAGAATCGGTCTTCAAATCGCGTAATGGGTAGTAGATTACGTGATTTTTTAGGGTCCTCATCAAGAACCAACGACCTCCCTATTTGTCGTTTTGTGGATCAGTATCGTACTACATACACTCTACATGACTCAAAACCAACAATGGCAAAACGGTGTGCGAACAGAAGAAACTATAGCCGTTGTGAGTAAAAGGTTGGTGAACACCCATACTTGTCAATTCGGTGTCGATCGACATAGTTTCATTCTCTACGTATACCGGTAATATAGTAGTGTAGTCTAACGTTATCATCCTCCATAAAGACATCAGCATCCCATCATAAATTGGTTTTGGAGCCATCCGAATGAAACTATTTCTGGGCACAGCAACAACGATTTCGTTGTTTCGCAGCAAAAGAAGTTGTAATGCTATTGCATCAGACGACATGTACATAAGACCCTGAGACAAACATAAGAAAGTCGGTGTACAATTTCATCAAAACTTCTGCACACGTTTAACCAAGGACCGCTTATTTTTAAACGAAAGATGGCTCGGAGAATGCATCCCATAATATGAATATCAAGGGGTCTAGAGCAGAGCCAGGTCTGGAAAAGCTCATGTACACTCAACGTAACCCATTTGCAAGACTTGAATTGTACAAAATATGGGACAGATTCTCCTAGATTTTTTCACAACATGGCTTATCTCTGAACTTGGACCAAATTTTTATAAGTGGAAATGCAAGCAAATAATTTTCGAGAGCATAACTGATAGTACCTCGGTGAAATTTATCTACCTCAAGCCTTAAAAGAGGTCAAATGACCCACTAAAAGCATTATAGTAACTCTACGGTTCGATTTCAAGGAATACACGCAGTGCCGAGCTGACCAGCGACCAGTGCACACGTACATGTGCACTCGTAAATTCGCTCCTCGCGTGAAGAAAAAAATAGCCGCGCACGAGTTCACGAAAACGCAAAACAAAAATTCGCTGTGCGGGCACCAAACAAAAAAAAAAAAAACAACAACAACGCGCGAGTGTAATGGAATCGTCATCCACAGTGCGGGCATTCATACTTTCCTGCCCCTGGTATTACTGTTGCTTGCATAGGGTCGCTGCCGTTGCTGTATTACATTGTCATACAGCGCGTGCAGTGACTGAGTGTATGTAACAACCGATAGATAGCGGGCTGTGCGTTTGAATTTTGTTGGTGTGCTGGATCCTATTGTTGTAAGGGCATAACTCCTACAACAATTTGATTCGGGAAACCAACTCTGAATTTTTACTTCACAACTGTGCTTAGTAACGTCGGTGTTTGGGTTTTTTTGTGTTTGTCTTTCTTTATAAATGACTCGGAAATTCAAAGTGGATATTGCCAATATACGCGGGCTAAAAAGTGATCACTTTTCTGCGTACATCCATGTCTGTAAATATAGACCAGCTGTTTTGGCACTTAGTTAAACACAGGTAGATCCCCGCCCACACCTCTCAGATTCCTCTGATCTGAAGCTACCTGGCTACGAACTAGTGCCACTATTGTTTTCTCATAGCGGTCTCGCCATTTACGTGCGTAGTGATGTAGCTTCCCAAGCTCCACCACAATGTAGTCCCTCTTCCAACCCGGAATTCAATTTCATGTGGTTAAAATTCCATCTCCGTAAGCAAATTATCCACTACTGCTTTATTTACAGAAGCCCCAAACTGGACAGCAATTCGACTTTTAACGAGTTTAATACGCTGTCTGACTCTATTCAAAGAATTGTATCCCTGTATCCTCATGCAGAAATCATTATTACGGGCGATTTCAATATACACAATTCTGGGTGGCTTCGACATTCTGGACAAACAACACCCGAAGGACGGTGTGTTGAAATCTTCGCTGCGGAAAACAACTTAACGCAGCTTGTAAATGAGCCCACGCGGATACCAGACGTTGATAGTCATACCACCAACAGCATGTACTTGTTTTTAACCTCTCACCCTGACAAGTACATCGTTGATGTGCTCTCCCCTCTAGGCTCGTCGGGCCATTGTCTTATATCAGCTAATTTCTCGTACACCGACAACACAGTTTGAGAAAAGATTCTTAAAAGAACCGTATAGCAATGCGAGAAAGCCAACTGGAGCGGTTTTAACAGCTTCTTTAGGAATTTTAACTGTTCGTTATGTTTCCTGCTGATAAGATCACTGACACTATCCTCCTTGGAATGAGATCCTTTATCTCTTATCAGATTAAGAGTATCAGACCAAAAGAAAAGGCTGGTATGACTCGAGCTGTAAAGAGGCTGTCAGGGTTAGATAACTGTTTTTTCCGGTCCTACAAGACCAACCCGACAGAGGAAAACCGAGCCAGAAATGACTGCAACGCCTTTCTTAAGCGTGTAAAATTCCAATACGACTAAAAACTGAGGCAAAAAATACTACAATGTCCCAAAGGCAGTAACAATTTTTGGTCGTTCGCTAAAAATATTACAAAGTCTGCCTCATCCTCCATCCCAACGCTTATTTATAATGATATTCCAGTTGTCAGCTCTTTGGACAAGGCCAATTTGCTTGCTGCACACTTTGCGGCCAGTTCAACACTCCCAGATTGTGCTTTGTCCCCGACTACACTTGAGTACGTCGAATCTTCAATGGGACGGATCCACTTTCGCACTCGTGTAGTAGCAAGAGTTCTTAAAGATCTCAACATACATAAATTCGCTGGTCCAGATGGTCCTTCTGAAGAGGTGTTCTACCTCGCTGGCAAAACCACTGCGTAAGCTTTTTCATCAATCCTACTCTTTAGGACTCTTTCCGAGCAGATGGAAAACAGCATTTGTCCAGGCAGTCCCTAAAAAAGGCGAATCTTCTTCTCTATCCTCCTACAGACCCATTGCACTTACGTCCCTTCTTTCCAAGGTCATGGAAACGCTGATAAACCGTCGGCTCATGAAATATCTCGAAACACGAAAAATTCTCAATGACCGGCAGTACGGTTTTCATAGCAACAGGTCCACTGGTGATCTGATGGCATGTCTCACCGAAAAGTGGAACCAAAGTGTACATCAATGTTGCGAAAGCAAGATAGTCGCACTTGATATTTCAAAGGCATTTGACAGAGTTTGGCATCAGGCTCTTTTGTCGAAAATGCGTGCTCTTGGGATCGAAGACTCTCTTCTTCAATGGACTAGAAACTACTTTTCGGAATGTTCAATTCAAGTTGTCTTGGATGGTTTCAAATCTGATATTCACAAAATAAATGCTGGTGTGCCCCAGGGCTCCGTTCTGTCTCCGACACTGTTTTTAATTTTCATCAACGATCTCGTATCTGCTACTTCTAATCCAATATATTCCTTTGCTGACGACAGTATTCTCTGCTTTTCATATTCGTTCACATGCCTGCTCTTCGGCTGTAGAACTGGAACGCCAGCGTATGGAAAGCTCATTAAATTCTGACATTAACAGCATAACTAATTGTGCATCGTCGAAACCGATAAACTTTCCATTCTCGGTATGTGTGTCAATGAAAACTTACGTTGGAATGATTACATATTCGGTGTCGTCAAAAATGCTGCGAAATGTCTAGGTTTCCTCAAGCGATGTAAGAAATATTTCACTCCCTCTGATCTGGACTCAACATATAAGGCGTTTATCCGCCCGAAATTGGAGTACAATGCCCACATCTGGTCAGGTGCTCCCAAAAAATCTCTACACCTGCTAGATAGGATTCAAAACCGTGCGATAAAACCCATTGGTGATACTAATATCACTCAAGCAATGGACACCCTCGAACACCGACGTAAGGTCTCGTGTCTCACTCTCTTTTATCGCTATTTCCACCACCAATGCTCCATAGAAATCGCCGGTAGCATTCCGTCGCTTCAAACCTTTAACCGTAACACCCGTCTCGTTATGAATGCTCATCAGTATAAGCCGTAAAACTCGCTTATGGAATGCCCTGCCAAGCTCCTCATTTCCTGGTCATTATAACCTTCAAACATTTAAAACCAACGTTCACCGGTACCTCTCTTTCTATCCTCCCTGATTTTCCTTAAGGGTACTTAAATCCCTTGAGCGCGTGCAAATTATTAAAAAAAAAAGTTGAAAGTAGTACAAAGTTCATATCACGTTCTCTAGAAACCAGGAAATATCTATCCATGCAGCATTCACTCTGAGTAGGAAGATGGATATTAACCCCTCAATCAGAAGTGATCTTATTCGACATACATATTTCATAAGAAGGTTTCATTTGCAATATTGAAAAAAAAAAGAAAGAAATACAAATAAAACATTAACATCTCAACCAGTTTTCTGATATGAAGATACTCTTTTCAAAAAGCATGTCTTCGGCATTCGAAAACATGTCTCCAGGTCGATACGACTACTTTGTATCAACTAACTGCACATCTTAGGCTCCCAAACAAGCTGCTTAAGCATACATTCAAGATAAGAAATGAGAAACACAAACTCCTTATGAAAAATATATATTTCCCTGTCCATCGATCAACGATCCTGTCCCGTCAAAGTGTACACCACTCACAATATCAATTAATCTCCGCCGTGGAGCAATGGGGAAATTCAGGCACTGCATGTCTGGATCAGATAACCCGCACACTAATGGCCAGTGGCTCACAGCTTTGAGACAAGTTTGAAATGTAGTTTTTTTTTTCTTTCTCATCTCACGAATGACTTCGAATGTTTAGTTCAAGATATCTCGAAGTAGTAGGTACACCTTTAACTACTTACAACACTCTAGTCCCGGAAGCAATCCTTACCAAGCAAAGAGACCAATTCAATCAGTTCGACTTGATGGTGACATTTCCACCTATGCACAAGCTAAAGCACATAATAACATACTCGTAAGTCTGACCAATCGAATTGGCCAACTAGTTGGATGACTGTGCGCTAGGTTTCTTCTTGTGCTGATTTACTCCAAACACACATACGAGATCCATTTGGAACGCTGACTGGGGTGAACAGCATACCTAGTACTATGTTATGTACTCGTATGTGCAACAACAAGAACCAGCTCTACGTGAGGATAACTTTCTCTATCCCAAATTTGCTAACAGATATTTTCACTTTTCGCACCTTTTTCCTGATGTGTCTCGCGTGCTAACTATCGATTGACACCGTGGCCGTGTGGTGATAAAAGGAAAAACAAACGCACGCCTGGCGTTACATTCACGAGTCATACTCGCAGATATAACATACCAACATGAGTACCAGCATATAGTAGAACACACATAAACAGGGTTGCTAGCGGTTGTTGAAGTGCGCTTGCAACTTTCACATGGCGTAAATCCCAAAAATGGTCGCATCCCAGACAAAGTTAGTCATAGCCACAGCCATAGTCAGTGGTGCAATTTATGAAGTCAACATCGGGCCTATGTTTTTCCGAGAGTCTGTCACGTCGTCGGGTCGCATTCGCAGTTGTTATCGCAGGCGGCGGCGTTGTCGAAGAGAGTTTATTGGCATAGATAGGGTATCTGTGGGACTCTCTACCAGACACAAAGTTAGACAAATTATAGCATTGGCTAGGAAGTAGTGTGAGCTCTATACGCTTCCTTCTATTGTCGTAGTGTTGTAAGACCCCTTGATGGGAATGTATTTCGAAAGAAGTTTCGTGTCTTGTGAGATGCGCACATTTTAGGTGTATTCTCTGGTTGATGATATACGCATGGGCTCGCTTCATGCGTTATAAGCTAATAAATATTTTAGGGAGAAAATATCGTCATATTGCAAGGCCATAAGGTCTAGATCTGTGATCTGTGTTTGCATTTCCGTAAGAGTTGATTTCTTCACGGCATAGAGTTGTTAATTGTTTTGTGAGAAACCTTTTCGTCGAACTGCTACAACCTTAAGAGACTGTCACGCATTTTCTCCCACACCACATAACTGGCGGCATTCCACAAGGATCGGTACTAGGACCTCTCTTATGGAACATTATGTACGACAGGGTTCTAAGACTTGGAATTACGATTGAGGCTGAAATCATAGGCTTTGCAGATGATATTGCTATCGTTGTGGCGGCGAAACACCTGGAAGAAATAGAAGACATTGACAATGAAAGCTAGACGGTGGATGGCAACAGTTTGGTTAGAGCTGGCAGAACATAAAACGGAAGCAGTTCTGGTAACCAGTCGCAAGGAAAGAGATACAATCACCATCAGGGTGGGCGATCACGATATTGTAACATCAAAACCGGATATCAGATCGTATGATGATCGATGCTAGGCTCACTAACAAGGAACACCTTGAAAGAACGTGCGACAAAGCCGCAAAGGTGAGCGCTGCCTTATCCAGAATAATGACGGAGGACCCAGACAACAAATGAGAATAGTTCTGTCAAGGGTGGTGCAATCAATCACAATGTACGCGGCACCAATATGGGCGAAAGTATTGAAAATTAAGTCATACGCAAGAAAGACTAACTCTGTCACCAGACTATGTGCTCTGGGAGTTTGCTGGCATATCGGACAGTGTCAGATGATGCTATAACATAAGAGGGGCGTTCAAACTATTCTCGGTATCGGGGTGAAGCTGTGGTTGTATAATAAATTAAAATTTCATATAAATGTGATTATTAATTCGCGTTTTATCTCTAGTTAAACAGAATCATAATGGCAACTGAGACGATGATGGTGAAAATTGAGCATCGCGCTGTAATTAAATTTCTCACTAAGCAAGGAAAAAGTCAAAAAACTATTCATGAAGAGATGGTGGCTGTTTACCAGGGTTCCGCACCTTCATTATCAACTGTGCAAAAGTGGTCAAGTGAGTTCAAGAGAGGCAGAGAGAGCATTGAAGACGACCCCCGCTCCGGCGCCCCGGCTACTGCTTGTACGGGAGAAAGCATCAAAGAAGTCGAAAAACTTGTTCTTGAGGATGCCCGAATAAAGGTGAAAATGATGGCAAAGATCACCAAGCTTTCAATTGGTACCATTCACACCATTCTTCATGACCATCTTAACCTTTCAAAGGTCAGTGCAAGGTAGGTGCCACGAATGCTCACAGCGCCTCAGAAAAAAGTGAGAATCGCATGCTGTAGAGAGCTTTTGGAGATGTGTAGTGAGAACGCGGACGGTGTTATGGATCGAATTGTTACTGGGGACGAAACATGGGTCCACCACTATGACCCTGAAAGCAAACAAGAGTCCATGCAGTGGCATAAAAAAGGAACAGACCCCCCGAAGAAGTTCAAAGTCACTCCGTCTGCCCGAAAGCTCATGGCCACAGTTTTTTGGGACTCAAAGGGAATCTTGCTCATTGAATACAAAAAAAAAGGTGAAACCATCAACGCCACATCCTACGCTTCCACTTTGCATAATTTGCGGGAGGAAATTAAAAAGAAAAGACGGGGTAAACTCGCAGCGGGTGTGTTGCTTCTTCATGACAACGCTCCTGTTCACACGGCGCGAGTTTGTGGTTTCGAAGAAATCCAACACCCACCCTATAGTCCAGACCTTGCCCCTAGTGATTATTTCCTGTTTCCGGATTTGAAAAAATGTCTTCGTGGAAAAAGATTTTCGGATGATGAAGAACTCAAGTCGGTATTTTGCAGAGAAAGAGGAAATTTATTTTTTTGAGGGTTTAAAAAAGCTTATCTCAAGATGTAACAAATGCATTGATGTTAGGGGAGATTATATTGAAAAATAAAAACAATTTAAATTGAATTCGTAATTCGAACGTAATTACGGAGAAGTAGATTTTTACTTAAGTCAGCTCCTAACTGGGCGTGGCTGCTTTCAATCATATCTATACAGGTTTGGTCTGAAGGAATCTTCCTTCTGCCTAAACCTCAGAGCGGCCAGGAAGGATGCACAGCACGTATTTTTCCAGTGCCCACACTTCAGAACAGAGCGCAGAGAACCAGAACCATATGCTAACATCAAGTATAATATGGGATGCGGTGCAACAGGCCGCGGCAAAAATAATGAAGGAACTTCGGCCGTTGGAAAGAGTCAGAGAGAACACTAATGAAAATCAAACCCTGACGGCATCTCTAATACAACAAAGTCCAGTAAATACTGTACACAATGTCGAACCAGCAAACGGAGAAAGAAGGGCATAAAGTGCATACCAGCCCCGCGAAGTAGTACTTAACGGCAGTTCCGCGGAGAGAGTGGTAGAAGAGTGCAGGGTGTGGGTTAGTACGTAGGCTCACGCCCGAAATTGAGTATCTAGGGTTTGCGAATCGTGCAAGCTGATAACCCGGGCTAGCCCAGTATGAAGCAAATCAGGAGCATATAAAGGCGGCGCTGCAGAGAAGAACAAAAGCTACTCGCCAATAAATAAAAATAAATAAAAATTTAGATTTCCAACTCGATCATTACCATGAAGAGGTAAGAGTATGTTAGAAACGAGTATCGTAGTTTTATGAATCAACATGACACGGTGGTTTCTCTGGATTTTGTGCCGCTTAATCTAAGTGCGCGTTTATAATATGAAGAAACTTTGTTAATGCTATTCCAGACAACATTTTAAGGTCATCTTCGATTATTAGGTCCGATACCAGGAGCTTTATTTGCATTGAAAATATTTGTTTCCTTTTTAAGTTCCGTCCACGTGACGTTTGTGTTTCTGTTTCCGATACTACGGAGTGCTATTACACGCGGCATATTGAACGATTTCAACAAGGTAATCTACTTCGAGTTCGAGCCAATAGTGCATCTTAAGTGGTACACTCAGTTCGTTCGACTCTCCCTTCAATTTATATTTTGAAGCCGCCCAAAATCAATGTTAGTGCTATTTACGAGGGCGGGTCAATAAGTCCGTGACTTTCGGATTAAAACAGATTTTTTGATAAAAAAATAATTTTATTTTTCAACTTAGTCTCAGTTGAGCTCTATACACTTTGTCCAACGCTTCTCCAATTTTTTTATCCCTTCCAAAAAAAATGATTTGTCGAGGTCCTCAAAATGACGAGATGACTTCATCATTGGAGTCAAATCTTTTTCCACCAAGCCATTTCTTCAGGTTTGGGAACAAGAAGTAGTCGCTCGGAGCCAAATCTGGGGAATAGGGTGGATGAGGGAGCAATTCATAGCCCAATTCATGGATTTTTGCCATGGCAACTGCACATGTGTGCACCCTTGCATTGTCTTGGTGGAAAAGAACTTTTTTCTTGGCCAAATGAGGTCGTTTTTTTTTCAAATCGTCATTGAATCGGTCCAATAAGTTGGCATAATATTCCCCATTGATTGTTCTTCCCTTTTGAAGGTAGTCAATGTGGATTATCCCGCGTGCATCCCAAAAAACAGTCGCCATAACTTTATTGGCTGACAAACCCACCTTGGTCATCTTTGGCGCCGATTCACCCTTAGAAACCCACTGTTTTGACTGTTGTTTGTTCTCTGGTGTGTTGTGATGGATCCATGTTTCGTCCACGGTTACAAAACGGCACAAAAACTCCTCCATATTGCGATTAAACAACGCCAAACCTTCCTGTGAAGTTGTTACACGATTGCGTTTGTGGTCGACTGTGAGCAAACGCGGCACCCATCTTGCGGAAAGCTTTCTCATGCCCAAGTGATCATTCAAAATTGAAACCACTGAGCCATGCGAGATCCCTACGGCTTCCACAATCTCTCGCACTTTCAATCTTCGGTCGGCCAACACCATATCGTGAATTTTTTCGATTGTTTCGGGTGTAGAGACCTCAACTGGGCGTCCAGGACGTTCGGCATCTTCAGTGCTTGTACGGCCACAACGAAATTCAGTAAACCACTTTTTTACCATTGAAATCGATGGTGCAGTATTTATCAAGCTTAGCCTTGGTCTCGGTAATGGTTTTTTTTCGCAAGAAATAATGCTTGATAAGCACACGAAATTCACTTTTTTCCATTTTCTCCTCAAATTAGTGAGTAGTCTGATAAAAATAGCTGTCAAACACAAACTAACTGACGCAGCAAGTTTAAATTTTGACAGGAGTCAACTGACAAATGCCTGTTGACAGGAGCAGTGTTGCTGTTTCAGTAAAGAGGTCAGAAATTCAAAAATGCACAGAATTATTGACCCGCCCTCGTAATCTTTGTCGTTCTTGTTTTTTAATAAGAGTGTCACTCATTTTCTAAAGGACTAGAGAATGATGATCAAAGGAAATGTCAAATATTTCATTGTTATTTCATCCTTGCGGATGTATGTGTGTCCTATGGAAGATGTAAACGTGAAAATAGCCACTATATGACTAAATTTGGTGTCAACTGATAGGCAAGCAACCTCCAACCAAATCGACCATTTTGCCATCAATCACAGTTTTACAAGTAGTTTTCTAGACGTCCGAAACAGTCGAGGAGCGGACATGGGGTTGATACGAGATCACCATCTTCTGATAGCTACTGTCCAATTACGCACTGCGGCCATTCGAAGATCTAACGACACAAGAATACCTAGGTTCAACGTAGACCGACTGAGAGTTTTCACAGTGCGCCAAGAACTAAGGGACCATCATTCACGAGGAGTGGAAACAATCAGCAGCTCACTGCCTGCCACCATCCAAGACCATTGGTGTGCTGTGAAAACTGTTTTCACATCAGGTGCTGAAAGGATTGTCGGTCGATTGCAGGGAAGCCATAGGGCGTGGCTTTCCGTGGATACCTGGAGAAGGATCAACGAACGAAAACAACTAAGAGCTCGAATTGCAGCAGCTCCAGCAGCAGGGAGGATCAAGCTAGAGTCCCTATATCGCATGAAGACGAGAGAAGTGCAGCGTAGCCTGAGAAGGGACAAGCGCAATTACATCAATGCGCTGGCCACGCAAGCACAAGAAGCAGCAGTGAGGTGCGACAGCAGAACCATTTGCAGAATCACCAAAGAACTTATAGGTGGCCGAAGCTCCGCTTAACACACAGTGAAAGGCTTAGACGGTTCGTTGCTAATATCGGATGAGGATCAACTGAAGAGATGGAAGGAGCATTTTGCTTCGGTTCTAAACCGAGTATTCGCCAGCAATATGCACCCAAGTCAGACTGAAGTGTCCGTAGAAAGAAATTCCCGAATTCGCACCACAACCCCCAGTAAGGAAGAGATTATTGCCGCGATCAAAGCACTGAAAACCAATAAGGCGGTAGGACTTGACGGCATACCTGCGGAGCTGATTCTACCTGCGCCAACGGCATCAGCTGAGCTACTCTTCCCACTTTTCGGGAGAACATGGGAAGCCGAGAGTTTTCCGGACGAGTAGAAGAGGTATCTGCGTGTCCGTATCTGGAAGTCCGTAAACTGGAGAGGTATCTGCGTGCTGCCCGTTGTGGCCAAGATAATAGCTAAAATTATCCTGGAGCGAATCAAGGAGCACCTCGAAGACACACTCGATGATGTTTATCGATTTTGAAAAGGCGTTTGATAGTGTCAATCGGGAATTTATCTGGCGTGCCTTTCGCTGGAGTGGCATTCCTGATAAATTAATAGCAATTATCAAGGCTACATATGATGGGTCCACATGTCACGTCTTACACAGAGGAAGACTGTCTGAGGAATTCGAAGTCTAAAGCGGGATTAGGCAAGGCTGCATACTTTCACCAATACTGTTTCAGCGATGTGCTGAATGAGGCCTTATTAACTGGAAATGGAGGAATTCGATCGACTCTTATATCTGAACTCAAACACCTTGATTGCGATGACGATGTATGCCTTCTGTCACACAGAATAATAAACCTTCACCAAATGACAACAAATGTGGAGAGGGAAGCAGACGTCGTTGGGCTGAAAATTAACTCGGCGAAAACAAAAATGATCCGCCTAAGACCAAACTCATCAACTCAACATATCTGTATTGCTGGACAGACGGTTGAGAGAGTAGAGAGTTTCCAATACCTTGGGAGTATTTTCTCAACAGATGGCGGAACCGAACTGGATATAGCCAACCGCATAGGCAAAGCAAAATCTGCGCTTGGGATGCTGTTCACAGTTTGGCGAAGTAATGCAATTAACTTAAACAGCAAGCTACGACTGTTCCGTTCCAACGTTGAATCCGTGCTACTGGATGGTTGTGGTACTTGGAGGGTGACCACCACTATCACGAGAAAGCTGCAAACGTTTGTCAATAGGTGACTACGCTACATCCTAAGGATATTCTGGCCAAGCCATATCTCTAACGAACAGCTTTATCAGAGAACGGACCATGAACCTATAGGCATAACCATACGACGACGAAAGTGACAGTGGATTGGTCGGTCTATTAAGGTTACGCAGTACTGAAACTTTTCGGAAGTTGGCAGTGGTCCTATAATGTCTAGGTGAATGTTCTCGACTCCATCACTTGGATTTTTAAATTTTTTAATTTGGCTTACCTTGTAATTTTTGATCGCTGACAAGGGATGCAAGACTGGGCCCATCTTCGTGTATCCTCGTTGATTGACTACCAGACAAATCGCTTCCTCATCTCTTTTGCACTCGCTCGAATACCTGGAAGTGATAGTTTCTGAATCTCATCGAAAATTATTTTTCTGAATCTCGAAGGAGTATACGGTCGAATTTGTCCTGCCTATATATCGCAGTACATAAGCTTTTTAGAACGAAGCAACGGAGAGGCTTTAAGCTCTAAGGATTCTTTCGTACGCAACAATTGAAGGTCGCTATTGTGCTCTTGTTCTTCTCTGATTGCCTCATAGTCCTCAGTTTCTGTTAGTGTAACCTCATTGATCCCTGAGAGAGCGCCTGCGACAGTATTTTTCTCTCCTGGGATATATCGTACAATATATCACAAGTGTACTGCGAGATTAGATCCAAGTATCTACGTTGGCGCGGTGAGGCTTTATCTGTTTTTTTGTTGAAGGGCATATATTATGGGCTTATGGTCGGTGTAGAGTGCGAAATTTCTCCCTTCGAGAATATGATGAAAATGGCTGCCAGGACTTCTCTGTCGTTAGCGCTGTACTTTTGTTGAGCATCGTTAAGTAGAAACTCAAAGGTTGCCAACAGCCATCTATTATTTGTTGGATGCTGTGTTTGACGCATCCATTACTAGCGATAATTCCGCTTTGGGCTTTGGGAAAGCCAGTGTAGCCGCGTTGCTGAGTATCGTCTTGCACTCGCTAATAGCTTTGAGAGTCCCATCTGTCCAACCGATTTTGCTCTTATCACACTTCCTATTGCGTCCTTTTAGTAGGTAGTTGAGAGGGAGCTGGTGCTGTGCGGCTTTGGGTATGAATAACCTATAAAAGTTCATCATTCCGAGGAATCGTCGGAGGTCGTTCACAGTCTCTGGTTGCTTATAGGCTAGGATTGCATCAACTTTTGCTGGGAGTGGGCGAATACCTTCTGAGTCGATTCGGTGTCCCAGAAAGTTAACTCCGGGCTGTGCGAATACGCCTTTGGAAAGATTGATCACTAAGCCTACTTCCTGCAACCAATTGAGAATAGCTTCTAGGTGTTTTACGTGAGTTCTCACGTCCTCCGATGCAATGAGGAGGTCGTCTATCTATGAGAAAACGAAGTCAAAGTACCTGAGGACTTCATCGATGAAGCGCTGGAAGATCTGCGCTGCATTTCTAAGTCCTTCCATCATATGCGTGAATGCAAACAATCCGAACGGCGGCGTGCAAACTGCAGTTTCTACAACGTCCCTTGGCTGCACTGGATTGTCTACATGCTTTTCGATTGTCTACATGCGCCTTGCTCCAGAAGGTAGCGAATTATTTTTTGGCAGCTGTTAATTTTTCCTGTGAAAGTCTTCGGGCCTTCGCGTGAACGGGTTGTCCTTTTGTTATAATCTGATGCGTTACTTTATGTTGAAGCCATTTACCGAAAATGTTAGGTTCGTTTCTAGTTTAGTACATCCTTAACAGGTCACGCACTCTGGGATCTGTTATGTTTCCGGATACAATTGAGTTTGAGGCTTTACAGTTTACTATTTGCCCTTGGGTATAGAGAACGGTCAACGGGTCAATAAGCCATTTTCTTTTAAGATCAACTAGGAGTCCGTAGGTTTTGTGGCGGTCAGCTCCTACGTAGTAGGGACATAAATACTGTTATACAGAAAAATCAGCGCCAAATGAAAACGAATTAATATTTAAACAATTTTTTTTTGTCTTTATTGGGTTATTCAATGGCTACAAATCTTAGAACAACTTATTCGAAATGACTTCCATTTGCCTTCCAGCACGACTTAGGATGATGTGGCCACTCATCGATTGCGAGACGCACTTCATGTATGGGGAAATTGTCCACTGCACGGACAAAAGCTCGCTTCAACGACTCAATATTTGAGTGTCGAGTAGAGCAAGCCATGCCCTCTAATACGGACTTAAACTTGTAATCCAACGGGTTAATGTCTGGACTACCAGCTGGCCAATCATCCGTTGATATGAAGTCCGGAACGTTGTTTTTGAGCCACAGTTGAGTCGCTTTTGCTTTGTGAGGTGGAGCAGAGTCTTGCTGGAAAGTCCATGGCTTGTTGTTGAATATTGATTGGTTGAGAGACTTCACAATGGGTTCCAAGACGGTTGATTGATATACTTTGGCCAATGTTTTCACTCCTTTCTCGCAAAAACCATCATACCATTACAGACGCGGGATGGTGGCCTCTTTGAACCCTCCGGATGAGTTGGGATGCTTCGCTGGATGACCGAGCATACACACGATCGTTCTGCTTATTGAACGATTCTTCTACGATGAAGATTTTCTCGTCAGTAAACAGAATTTTTCTGTAAGCGTTCTTCGCGTACCGGCTGAGTAACGCTTTCGATCTTCGCTTGCGTTTTTCCTTCAATGCAGCCGTGAGCAGGTGTCCAGTGTGTCACTTGTACGCGCTGAGTCCTAAATCTTCTTTGATAATGTGAGACATGGATTTTTGCGAAATTTGCATTTCCCGCGACAAGATTTTCTGTTTTCGCAGCGGTTTTCGGTCGATTCGTTTCTTCACGGCTTTGATCGCTTTCGGAGTTCTCACAGTGCGCAGACGGCCGGACCTTTGACAGTCTCGTACTCCACCAGTATCCTCAAACAACTTCACAGCACGATACACAAAATTGCGAGTGATTCCAAGCGCTCGCAACGTCTTAAAGATATCGCCTTCTTCCATGTTGCATTTAAGTAAGCCAACTATGTACAACAATACGATTTTCGATGTCGCCCCATTTTATGATTGTAAGCATTTAATGGCAACAACTTTTTACGTCACAATGAAGCATAAGTATCAACTGTCAAATCGCAATCAATACGAAATGGATGCGCCCAGTGTTGCATTCGTAATGAGTGAGTTCAGTTGTGTACCAGTATTTACGAGTATGACTTGACTAGGTATTATTAGCTTGTCTACGTCAGCTAAAACGAATACCCATTTGAAAGTGCGCCTAAGCCCTAAGTTTCAGCATTTGTTTCCGTATATTTTGACGTGAGACGAATCTGCGGTGTAAACGGAAAAGTTAGAGTCAGCTGGATTTTTTTTTTCGTATTTGGACTCGACCCATCGTATATAAAAAGTCGACTCTGATATGTATTGCCAGTGTCAACGATTGCCAACCTTGACTCTTTTTTTAGTTTTCCAAATATTCGTTGAATGAGTGTCTTTCCTTGCCTTTATACCAAATCGTTTGTGATACCAACACTTGTCTAACTTCTCACAGTCTATCGAACAATATCTGGTGTGGCTATAAGACCTATCTCTTCTTTTTGTGGTCTGGAGTTCACGTAGCTGAGAAGTTAGTGCGTTAATTCGTTTCTCTATTTGGGAAAGGGATGGAGTTTTTGCACTATCTGCAGCTGCTGTCGTATCTCCTGTTAGAAGACCCGATTGTCGACAAAATGAAGAATGCTGATCGACTTGGTTGATCTCGAAATTGTGAAAGTTTTTGGCAACTTCGATAATTTTGACAGCTGTGAGAGCCATATGCTCTGTATCTTCGGTACTGGAAAATTGTGTGCCAGCCAATGCAGTCATGTCACGAAGCAGATGACTGAGTTTTTTGTCTCCCAGGTCTAAACCACTAAATAATTGTTGTAAACGGGCGTCATCATATTCTTAGCCAGACCAAAGCAGTAAACCAAAGATCAGGGCAAGTCGGCCAGAATTGTATGGGCTTGTATGTCACTGCATCGACGGCCGCAATGTCCACTGTGGCTTGTAGACTCGATGAAGTAGCTCCTAAGGCGGAGGTTGGTACAATGTTTGTTGGAGCAGTATTTTTCGCGTCGTTACGAATGAATAGCGGAGGTCGGTTTACAATGAATATGATACGAGGGCGGGTCAATAAGTCCGTGACTTTTGGATTAAAACAGATTTTTTGATAAAAAAATAATTTTATTTTTCAACGTAGTCTCCCTTGAGCTCTATACACTTTGTCCAACGCTTCTCCAATTTTTTTATCCCTTCCAAAAAAAATGATTTGTCGAGGTCCTCAAAATAGGCCTTTGTTTGCGAGATGACTTCATCATTGGAGTCAAATCTTTTTCCACCAAACCATTTCTTCAGGTTTGGGAACAAGAAGTAGTCGCTCGGAGCCAAATCTGGAGAATAGGGTGGATGAGGGAGCAATTCATAGCCCAATTCATGGATTTTTGCCATGGCAACTGCACATGTGTGCACCCTTGCATTGTCTTGGTGGAAAAGAACTTTTTTCTTGGCCAAATGAGGTCGTTTTTTTTTCAAATCGTCATTGAATCGGTCCAATAAGTTGGCATAATATTCCCCATTGATTGTTCTTCCCTTTTGAAGGTAGTCAATGTGGATTATCCCGCGTGCATCCCAAAAAATAGTCGCCATAACTTTATTGGCTGACAAACCCACCTTGGTCATCTTTGGCGCCGATTCACCCTTAGAAACCCACTGTTTTGACTGTTGTTTGTTCTCTGGTGTGTTGTGATGGATCCATGTTTCGTCCACGGTTACAAAACGGCACAAAAACTCCTCCATATTGCGATTAAACAACGCCAAACCTTCCTGTGAAGTTGTTACACGATTGCGTTTGTGGTCGACTGTGAACAAACGCGGCACCCATCTTGCGGAAAGCTTTCTCATGCCCAAGTGATCATTCAAAATTGAAACCACTGAGCCATGCGAGATCCCTACGGCTTCCACAATCTCTCGCACTTTCAATCTTCGGTCGGCCAACACCATATCGTGAATTTTTTCGATTGTTTCGGGTGTAGAGACCTCAACTGGGCGTCCAGGACGTTCGGCATCTTCAGTGCTTGTACGGCCACAACGAAATTCAGTAAACCACTTTTTTACCATTGAAATCGATGGTGCAGAGTCCCCATAGTATTTATCAAGCTTAGCCTTGGTCTCGGTAATGGTTTTTTTTTCGCAAGAAATAATGCTTGATAAGCACACGAAATTCACTTTTTTCCATTTTCTCCTCAAATTAGTGAGTAGTCTGATAAAAATAGCTGTCAAACACAAACTAACTGACGCAGCAAGTTTAAATTTTGACAGGAGTCAACTGACAAATGCCTGTTGACAGGAGCAGTGTTGCTGTTTCAGTAAAGAGGTCAGAAATTCAAAAATGCACAGAATTATTGACCCGCCCTCGTATATAAAATATAGTGCATATGTATACAGTAAAAATTGCTTATAACAATACCTGATATAGCGATGAACAGGATATAACAATATATTTTCAAAGTCCCGGCAAAACTCCGTTTAACTCAGAGTAATTTGCAATCGGTTACAACGATGCCGGATATAACGATTGAATCGGTTATAGCGATGATAATATACAAGAATTGAGTGTAAAAACTGCTTATAACGATGGAAAAAAAATTGTTCTTACATTTTTACGTGTTGATATTTTCATTGTTCTTCTAAATATGTATGCATGTGCCGACATTGTGTATGCGCATATACCATGTACAAGGGTATAAATACATAGACAATGATTAATTTTCCTTTAACGACTGTAGTGACTGGTTTGTGCATATTTTTACATGTCTACATCTAGTGCTAAATGTAATTTCATCACATGCCCTGTTCGATTTCCATATCTAGTATCTGAGGAGTTTATTAAGCGTTGATTTTTATTCGAAACAAGATGGTGACAATACATAAGCGAAAATCATTTTCCATTGCCCAAAAATACGACATTATTTCAAGAATTAAAAGTGGTGTCAGAATTTCTGATCTGTGCAGGGAACTTGGAATATCCCAACCAACTGTTTCAACAATTTTAAAAAATAAACAAAAAATAAAAGAACAATTTGAGGTGAGTTCTACTAAAATAAAAAAAAAGTGCGAAGTGCAAGAGTCAATCGCGTTGATGGGGATACACGCATTGGGAATTAGTCCACTTAAAAGTATTTTTTTATAACTTAAAATCTAAGTAAAAAGTAGTTTTTATCTTTCCATTTAACTGTGTAATTCAATTGGCCTGCTGTAACAACTGGAGCGAAAATGAAGTGCGGTTTATGCTATTTAAAAATCGACAGACATGAACTTAAGATTCAGTGTATTATTTGTCATGAATACTATCATTGAAAGTGCGTCAAAATTGAGAAAAGAGAAATAGAGTTTTATGACAAAGGTAGTCAAGGGTACAAGTGTGATAGTTGTGTGACTCAGCGGAGAAAGTCGATATTGGGAGATGCTCCCATTAACTCATCTGCAAACATCATCTCTTCTTTGAGTACTACTTCTTTTACCTCTACTAGTTGTAGTATCTCTAAAAACAAAAAAACTGAGAGTCCGTCTACAGGAATCAAAAGTCCATCAGCTGTTATCCCAAATATTGCTTCCCATGATGACAACAATACGGGTCAACAAACCATAACATTGCAAATGCTGTACAGCGAAATTATTCAGCTAAAGCAAGTTAACACCGAGGCGCTTACTAAAATCAAAGCTCTTGAGGATTGTAATGCTTCTCTTAATAAGATAGTTGATTATTTGGAGTCGAAGCTGAATCTACTAGAGCAGAGGGAGAAATATTGTGCAGTTGACATTATTGGCATTCCCGATGTTAGCAACTCTAACGTAAAAGAGAGAGTCAACAAATTGCTGGGTACTGTCCTTGGTGAAGAGATGAACTCCAACGACATTGACTCATGCTTTGTTAAGAGTGTAAAAGGAAAGAACGCAAAACATGCGTCTAACATCGTGTGTGTGAGGTTCTCAACTGTCTCACGGAAGAAGGCTGTAATGAAGAAAATGCGGGAAAACAAAAACAAAATTTCTTCCAATATTTTTGGTGTTGGTCATAGCAACAACAATGGCAGCAGCAGCAGCAGCAACAACAACAACAACAGCAACAGCAGCAGCAACAACAACAACAGCAACAGCAGTAACAACAGAAGCAGCAACATCTACATCAACGATTGTCTCACTGGCTACACAAGGTCTTTATTAAAAATGGCAAATGATCTTAAACACAAAAACATATGCAAGTTTGTTTGGGTTAGAGACTCATCTGTTCTTGTTAGAAAAAGAGAAGGTGATAGAGTTATAAGAATTAATTCATTTGAGGATATTTATAACTTGAACGTAAACTAAATAACTACAACTTTTTGTTTGTATAATAAATAATATGAATTCAACTATAGATCCTCAAAATGATTCAAGTAATAACAACAGTTTTTTCTCTTCAGCTACAGATAATTTTGAATGTTTTTGTGTAGACCATCATAACAATGAGCAATTTTCCGGTTTTTCTGTGATTCATCAAAATATTCGCAGCATGCGAACTACGAGTAATTTCAATACTTTTCTCACTCACCTCGCACCTTTGGATCATTTACCAGATCTTATTTTTCTCTCTGAAATCTGGATCTTTGAAGAAGAGAAGTCTGAATACGAGTATGATATAATTCCTAATTTTTCTTTCGACGCGGCTTGTAATGAAACTTACGCTGCTGGCGGTGTCGCAGTATATTATAGAAGTAACATAATGGGATGTAAAATTAATAAGTATAAACTGGATAGTGCTGATATAGTCAGTGTTAATTGCGAAGCTTCTGGTGTTCACTACTGTTTTATCTGTATTTACAGATTGCATAAGTGTACAGTGGGAACCTTTTTGAATGAGTTTTCGAGATTTTTGGACAATCAGAAATGTAGAAATTTAATTTTGTTGAGTGATTTTAATATTAACATCCTGTGTGATACACCTGATGTCTATTATGAATCGGCCTACTCGATTTAGCTCTTGTTTAGATCACATTTTTGTAAGGCTTCACAGAAAAATTTGTGTTGATTATAAAACAATTGCATTTGACTTAAAAATAACCGACCACAGTCTAACTGGTATTCAACTCAATTGCAGGGTTTGCCGAATAAAAAAACTGGATACCTTTGAAATAAAAAAAATTGATTTTGCCACTTTAAGATCAAGGTTACATTTTGAATTTTGGGATGATGTTTACTCTGCCGTCGACCCTTCTGTTGCATTTAATTTGTTCCTTAATAAGCTGCAATTTCATATATTGAATTGTAGTGTGAGCAAATGTAAACGAAGTAACAAATTAAAGTGTCTCAAGCAATGGATGACACCCTCATTATTAAATAAAATAAAAAAGAAAAGACGACTTTGCTTAATTATCAATAAACATCCGAATAATCACAGACTTAAGAATTATTACGCAAAATTATGTAGAGAGGTCAAGATTGAAATACCACTGTGTAGAAATACATACTTTAGCAATAGATTGGCAAGAAATCTTGGTAACGCGAAAGAGGAATGGCAAGTTGTTAATGAAATACTTAACAAAAATAGACCCTACACAGATATAAGTATTTCAAATAATAATTCAACTGTGTCTGAGCCTATAGAAGTCGCTAATTTATTTAATAAATTTTTTGCTAGTGTAGGTTCTTGTAACAGTATTTCAAACGTCAGTCACTGTGACAACAGTCTAATACAAAGCAGTAATCAACCAGGGAGCTTTTTCTTTGATAAGTTTACACTGCTTGAAATTTATAAAATTATAATGTCACTTAAAACATCCAATTCATCATCTTTTGATAATATTTCAAGTTTTGTATTAAAAAATATTGCGTTTCATATTTCTGATGTTTTATGTTTTATTTTTAATTTTTGCGTCCAAGAAGGGGTTTTTCCTGAGTCTCTGAAAACAGCTGTAGTATTACCATTGCATAAAAAAGGCGACACAATGTCATTAGATAATTATCGTCCAATTTCCATCTTATCCGTTTTTTCTAAGATTATTGAAAACGGAATTAAACCTAGAATATTATCATTCTTAGATAAAACTCATATCTTTAATGATTATCAGTTTGGTTTTAGAAGCGGTAGATCAACTGAAAGTGCTTTATTAAAACTATCTGGGGGAATCTATAACAGTTTGAATACTTCTCAAATTCCTTCGACTTTATTCATTGACATAACTAAGGCTTTCGATATGGTGAACCATACTCTGTTGCTAACTAAACTATTTAATGCAGGTTTCAGAGGCTTCATTCATGACTGGTTTGCCTCTTATTTAACAAATCGTAAACAAATGGTAAAGATCAAAAATGTTTTTAGCTCACATAATTATTTAAATATAGGTGTTCCTCAGGGATCAGTCCTGGGTCCGATACTGTTTTTAATATATGTTAACTCGCTATTTATTCAACCTTTTAAGGGCAGAATCACGGCTTTTGCTGATGATACTGCCCTTTCCTATTCCAATAAGAGCTTTCTTGACATGTTTGTTGATGTTAATTATGACCTAGATATACTACGACGATGGTTTATGTCTCATAAACTGAACAAAACGAAATTTATGGTACTTAATATCAAGGGTGTTGTATGCGGAGAGTTGCCTTTATATTATCACTCACCAAGCTGTTTTCGATTTTGTTTAGGAGATGCACATGGACATAATATATCATTTGATACTCAGGCAAGCTGTAGTGAGGGTTGCTTTTTAATTGAGCGTGTTAACAGCTTTAAATACCTAGGTATTATCATCTCTTCATCCTCTAAAGTCGACTTTGTCGCTATAAAAATATCACTCCCCTTCAAGTCCCTTTACGTTTTATGTTGCTACATCCTGCCAGCTCAACCTACCGAATCTTACCAACTTGTTGTCGATGCGATCGACTATTTAATTGACCTGTCTGACTCTACTGACGATATCTTTGTTCTCGGCGACTTTAATCTTCCTCAGCTACAGTGGATTCCATCAGACGATCAATCGTTCTTCATCGCTTCAAATGCCAACTCAGCTAAGGAATGTCTCTTCTTAGATCGCTTAACAGACTCAAGTCTATGCCAAGTCAGTGGTGTATCCAACTATATGGGCAGGCAACTAGACCTTATTTTCACAACAGATTCAATTAACTCCTCAGTCTCATTTTGTCCCCTATCTCTCTCTACAATCGACAACTACCACCCCCCCCCCCCCCCCCTTCTACTTTCATTTTTTCATAACTCTTCTCTCCAGTCCACTCCTCCCACAACTCTCTCATCCTACGACTTTCACAAAGCAAACTTTCACAAAATCAGTGACTATCTTAGCAGATCCCCCTTTGACTTTCACAACCTAAGCGTAAATGATGCCTTATCCATTTTTTATAAAGAAATATTTAATTCTTTCAGCCTTTACGTTCCGTTTTCCCGCCTTAAAATATCATCTACTAGTCCTCCCTGGTATAATCGCAAGCTTCGTTCCTTACGAAACAAGAGAAATAAGTTATGGGCTGTTTTCCTGCGTACCAGATCCTTGTCCGACTATTCCAACTATCTTGGTGCTTATCTTCATTTCACCGATCTTTACGATTCCCTTTACCAGCGTTACCTTAATAATGCGCAAACCAACCTTATAAATGACCCTAAGTCCTTTTACCAATTTGTTAACTACAAAAGAAAGTCCGATGGTTACCCTCCTTCCCTCTCTTTCAACAACAAGTTATCAACCGATCCACTCACCATTGCCAACCTATTTGCCAGCTTCTTTAAACAATCTTTCACCAACGACTCCTTTGTACCAGATCCATCCTATTTTCGTTACCTACTGAACTTCTCCAACGGCCCACTTCTCTCTCACATCTTGGACCCCTCCTATATCGAATATAAATTACACCAACTCAATGACGAATTTACACCCGGTCCAGATGGCCTCCCTGCCATATTTCTTAAAAAATGTTCTTCGTCTCTTTCCCTTGCCCTTTCTGATCTCTTTCGTTTATCCCTTTCACAAGGAGAATTTCCTCAGGTTTGGAAAACCTCCTTTATAACCCCGATCCACAAAAAGGGATCAAAGAACGAAATAACAAATTATCGTCCAATCGCTAAACTCTCCCATATACCCAAACTCCTCGAAAGTATTTTGTATGAAGCTCTAAGTTTCCAATTCAAATCACTTATTTCCCCTAGATAACATGGCTTCCTAAAGGGTAGGTCAAGCAACACAAATCTCGTTGAATTCGTATCCTTTGCCATCTCTGCCCTAGAGAACGGCAACGAAGTCGATGTAGTTGCAACCGATTTTAGCAAAGCCTTCGATAAAATCTCTCATCGATTAATACTCTTCAAATTGTCTGCCCTCGGCTTTGAACCCATACTGTTAAAATGGATATCCTCTTACCTCGAAAACCGTTTTTACAGTGTTCGTTTTAGGTCAGCCCACTCCGCTCCATTTTTGGCCACCTCTGGAGTTCCTCAAGGTAGCCATCTCGGTCCCCTTCTCTTTATATTAACCATAAATGATCTCGATAGGATCATCAAATACTCGTCCGTCTCCCTTTACGCCGACGATACCAAATTTTTCAAAACCATTTCCTCTCCCCATGACTCCTTCCTTCTTCAACAAGACCTTGATAGTTTTTCGATCTGGTGCCTCAAAAATTGTTTGGAACTTAATATCACCAAATGCCAATCCATCACCTTTTCACATAAGCGGCTCAAATCTCCTCCCCGACTCTACCTTCTCCACAACCAACCTATCTCCTCCGTTGAATCTCTTCGCGACCTCGGCATTTTGTGTGATAGGGAGCTCAACTTCCGTTTGCATATGGATGGGATAATCCTTAAAGCCAATTCTGCACTAGGTTTTGTAAAACGATGGTCCAAAGAATTCACCAACCCATACGTGACCAGGTCCCTCTATATTACCTTTGTTCGTCCCCTCCTAGAGTACGCCAGTCAAGTATGGTCCCCATATCAGCGCGTTCATATCTCGAGAATCGAAAGCATCCAGCGCCGTTTTCTTCGATTCGCTCTTCGAGGTTTGCCCTGGGATGATTCTTTTACTCTGCCCCCCTATCAAAACCGTCTCAACCTTATTAACCTAAACACCCTTGAGGAACGCCGAGATGCAGCCGACTTTCTCTTCATTCTTCGACTTCTTTCAGGTCAGGTTGAATGCACGTCCCTTCACAATTCTATTTTCCTCAACACTAACCCTCGTAATCTACGTACCCCTCGTCTCTTCTATCTCCCAACCCACCACACCACCTACGGCGCGAACGAACCAATCTCCCGCATGCTACGAAAAATTAATTCAAACCCTAGCGTCTTCGACTTCCACCGCACCACTTCCTACCTCAAATCGGTTCTCCTTCACCAGAATAACCAGCCTTAGTTTTAAGTTTTAGTTTAAGTTTAATTTTAAGTTATAGCTTGTATTAAGCCGAATAAATGGGGGCTTTCGCCCCCCACCAAAATTAAATTATATTGGACCATAAGTTTAGTTGGAAGGACCATACGTCATATTTAAAACGGTATTTAAATGCAGTTGTAAGGCAATTATACCACCTTAGCGTGTACTGCAAACTACCCATTTTAAAATTGGTTTATAATGGTATTTTAAAATCAAAACTACAGTATGGAATCTCTTGCTGGGGAGGCACTTATTTTAAAACAATAGAACCTCTGCTGATTAAACAGAAGCATGCCTTAAGACTTTTGTGTAGAGCTAATCGCAGAAATCCCACTTTTGAGTTATTCAAATGTCTCGAACTTCTTCCTTTAAGGCACCTGTACTGCTACAAAGTTATGAAGATATTTTTTTAAAATCCGGGTACTATGATGTTAGAGTTCATGATAATCATAACTGGAGAGCTAATACCAGAAACTTCGCAAATGTTCCAATAATCCACAAAACACATTTTTCACGCTTTTATTATGTTACTGCTCCTCGTTTGTTTAATAATTTACCAGAAAAACTTAGGTGTGAGAGAGTGAAAACCGTATTCTTAAATAGTATAAAAAAATGGCTTTTCTCGTTTAACCATTCTGAAATAGATGCTTTTTTTAACGCCAATGTTGTAGTATATTTTATGTTTCTTTTCTCTTTTTTAAAATTGTATGTAATTTTTTTTTTTAAATGTACTCGTATGTAATTGAATCTTTCATATCCATTTTTTGTTTTCCCCATCAACAGATCTATGAATTTCATTCTATATAACTAATAGGTACATTCGCCTCTTGTCTTTTATTAGATAACAGATTGTACAATGCTATTTCATTCAAAAACTTTAAAGCTCAATATTACCATGAATTACATTATACTTTATATTTAAGTTTCTTGATATGAAATAAAGAAATAAAAAAAAAGTTCATAGATGTTGAAAATGCCTTATTAAATTGGTTTAAGGACAAGAGAAGTATGAACGTTCCTATAAGTGAGCCAATACTTCAGCAAAAGGCTACGGATTTCGCAAAATTATCAGGCGTAAGAAACTTTCTTGGTTCTATGAGTTGGATACAAAGGTTTCGGGTGCGGCATAATATCGTTTTGGGAAAAATAAGCGGGGAAAGTGCTGGTGTGTCACAAGGTGCTTGCGATGATTGGTTGAATACAGTATTCCCCAAGCTTCGGGAAGGATTTGAAGACGACGATATTTTTAACGCCGATGAAACTGAATTTTTTTTATAAAATGACCCCCGACAAAACTTTTAAATTCAGAAGAGAAAAATGCATGGGAGGAAAGATGTGTAAGGAACGTTTGGCAGTCTTAGTATCTGCTAATATGACGGGAACAGAAAAAAAAAGCTTTTGGTTATTGGCAAATCTAAAACTCCACGCTGTTTCAAAAATGTTACAACCCTACCAGTTTTATATGAAAATAATAAAAGGGCATGGATGACATCCATTATTTTCGAAAAGGTATTGCGCGGAGGGGCAAAGAGTTTTTAATAAAAGAACGGAAAATTTTACTTTTGGTTGATAATTGTGCGGCACATCCACACATCCAAACCTTAAAAGCTATTAAACTCGCATTTCTGCCCCCGAATACCACGTCTGTTCTGCAACCTATGGATCAAGGTATCATTAAACCACTTAAGACTCAGATCAGGAAATTCATAATTTTAGAAATTATGAAACATATTGATTCCAAACAAGATTACAAAATTACGTTTCTTGATGCCATCTTAATGCTAGCTAAGGCATGGAATGAAGTGTCAATGTGCACTATAAATAACTGCTTTCGACACGCTGGTTTCCATAACAAAAGTAAAAATGAATACGAAGGTGAAGATGAAATTTCACTAGCAGAGTGGGCTCGACAAATACAAATGTTCTCAAAATTTTAAGTAGATTGGGATATGTTGATAGATAACGAAAATGAGTTGGTAACATCTGAGGTATGTTTACTCTATTAAGAACAATTTTCAAATCTAAAGCAAATTTGTATAGTTTCTTACAGATGAGAATATTGTGTCAGATATTCAAATGAATAATGCTGATGATGACGCCGAAAATGCAACTGAAGATGAGGGAACCGAAGAAGTACACGTCCCATCTGTTAGCGAAGCACTTGCTGCTGTGGCAACACTAAATGGTCTTGAATCCTGTATGGGCCGATTCGAATTCAAATCCGAACGTTGGAATCCAAGCATTGGACCACTCTCTTAGAAAAATATTTTACTCAGCCAAATGTACAAAACAATCACAAATTAGTGACTTCTTTTCTCGACAATTTTCTTAAGCATTTTTTTTTTAAATAAAGTTTTTTTTTTTAATTTTATTTTCATTGTATCGCATATAACGATGAATCGGTTATAACGATGAAATTCTTCGGTCCCTTCGACATCGTTATAACCGATTTTTACTGTATATATAAGGGCTTAAAATAGAAGCATAATTATGTAGTATATCGATGTAAAAAAAAAACGCTGCGACCTTCTGCAGGCACTGTCGTTGTCGTTTTTCTTCTTGTTCCCAGTGGATAAGGGACGAGTATTTTTTTTCCTTTCACACACGCGGTGGCAGTCGGAAGTTAAAAAAAAAAACAAAAAACGTGGTTACTTTAGATGTTTTGCGAAAAAATCACATCGGGGCCACCAATTTGGGTTTGTCTAAATGAAAGACTTACGAGTAGTTCATCGTTCAAACATATTTATTAATTCATAAATAAAACTCTTATTCTAATTTTATATTTAGGCTGTCTTTGAAATTTACCAATTATTTATTCTCAATCCCGACTGCCACGTTTCCACGGAAACTCTCACCCTCTTTCCTTTCAAAAAACTTTCTTTCTTGTCAATCGAATGTCGGTTCGTTGGTAAAGTTTAGGTCGCGCCTATAAACTCTATGACAAACTTGCTTACTTACTTAGACGACGCTATAGTTCGGGGGGATCCTGGGCATCAATTAACAAACCTCTCCAGTCAACTCGGTCCTGAGCTAACTACAATGCGCACTCCAAGACGGCTTTGGTGCCCTTCTACTTATGTGCTCCACCTAAGGTGAGATCTCCCTCTACTGCGTTGCCCTACAGGTTAGATTCGAAGACTCTGCGGGTCGGTGCATTGGTGTCCATTCGCTCTACATGTCCTAGCCATCTCAGGCGACTGATGCACAGTTTTCAGGCTAGATCGATGTCACTGTACAACTCGTATAGTTCGTCGTGGAGTCTTCTACTCCAAAGCCCGTCAACGCAAACAGGACTGATTATTTTCTGAAGGATTTGTCTCTCGGAATAGGACATCTTCGCCTGCTTTCAATATAGTCCATGCTTCAGAGCCATAAAGTACGACTAGGGTGATCAAGGTTTTATATATAGTCTCCTTAGTTTTTCAGAATAGGACCTTACTACCCAATTGCCTTCTTAGCTCAAATTTATGACACAGTGCAACGAAATAAAACAAACCCCCAATAACAGAGAGACATGATAACATCAGCAAGCCATAAAGTACTCAAGCTACCACCGTACCATCCAGTCTTGAACGCAATCGAGAATATACCATATGCGGTATTGTAAAATCAACCTTTATGACTCTTGAAACACACTATGTCTGTTATCCTGTAATCGAGCTAAATCACGGTTCGTAATGTTATTCTTCCCACCGTGCGGCAGCAACTTAACTAAAATGTACCACAATATCCAGCTAAATCCCAGGAATCATCAATTAATAGCAATTCAATTCAAATAGCCATATACGGTGCAGTTCAAATTTAATAACCCCAAATCCACTTATACAAGTGGATACACGAGATAGACTATACCCCGTCTTGTATAGTAATCACATCAACCAGATGCGATAGCATTCGTATCCTCGCCGATCGGGCAACAAAATTATGTGACCATGAAAAGACTTAATTTAATGATTGCAAAGGGTTTCGTTCCACATGAAGCATTACTCCACTCCAGGACTGAAGAGCGTATCGGTATCTTAAAATTGCCCTTCATCGTGAAATAATTACCCGCCTTGCACTTCATCGTTGATCGTTCGTCTTCACTGTCTTAACGTCTCATCATCGTATCATACTCAGCATTGCTCAAGATTGCTACAAAGTGTTGTCGTGCGAAAGAATTCTTCCTTGTGTCGGGGAAAATATTTGCTGACACTTCTCGTGCGGAGCAGGTAATCGTATGTTGCACTTCCCGCAATGTGTTCTCACGTCAATTTCACCAACTAACTGAAAGCGCCCCATCACTGTGGTTACGCGATCTGTCAAAATGTTTCTTGTTAATAGGTGGCGTTGATGTTGATGATGATTTGTGTTGTGCATGGCTTGACGACGCGTTATTACGAGTACTCTTCGATAGAACAGGATAATTTGGTGATGCCACTGGAATTTAATTGAACGTCATCAGGCGGCCAGCATTTGGGCGGAGGAGATTTAATTAATTTGAAGGCTTGATGATTGAATTTTTTTTTTTTTTTTTTTTAATATTTTAGCGCCGAAATGAAAGTTAGCAGCTGCAAGTTCATTTAGGATTTCGTGCGAAGCCAAAATCAGCAACATAGTGAGCGAAATTACGATAGATGTCAGAAGTCCTTGCCCCGCGTATTCTGATGGCGAAAATACCTCATTAAATTGCTGCCAATTATGTAGTAACGAAGTTCGAGTGATCTCAAGCCCGCGGGTCAAACTTTGAGCTGAGATTAAATTGGAAAACGAATTCGATATTCCGTCCGGCGGTAGAGAGTGTGTAGCGTGTGCTCCCAGAAAGTGGGCATGGAATAATAAATTACAACTTCGTTAGGACTTCCCTGGCATTCACAGGTTCAACCTACAGCTGCAGACTATACTCACACAAAGGAGAGTCGAGTCGAGAAATCGTATTTCTATCGACTGAAGTTTGGTCCATGGGCAACCACTACCAACCTTGGAGGTCCAGAAAATTGGATAATCAACAAAACAGCCGAAAACAAAAACAAAAGAACGAATTCATCAAGGGAAGTGCCTCCCGCAAACAAAGGTCAACTCGTCGCGATGTAGTAGGCATTCAGGAAGAGGGGACTAACGAATAGGCAGCCAATTGATGCTGATGATTGCTATACATACTCGTACATCTTATGCAGCGATCATCAACTCGGTCAGGTGGTAAGCGATATACATTTGTACAAAATCGGGGAATTGCATTATAATTGCCAGCAGTTGGCCACCTAGAAGACAGTAATCGGTTGCTTGTAGTGGGTAAACCCATCAACTACGAGTAAAGTGAGCTCACTCCAGATTTGGTGATCATAAACAATGTGAAGTGGTCGAGAGCTCACACAGTGATATGGATTCACTTTATGTGAGGTGCATATATGTAGATATACGAGTACAAGTAGAGTCACCCTGACGCAGGAGAAACCATTTAAATCAGTCAACTGTTAACAAAAGGGACGATGGTTGGATATAAATTACTTCATTATAGATGTGGACTGTTTGGATATGTTTCCTCAAGTATCCTCCCGGCATCAGGAACGATTCCAAAAGAACCGTATTGGGTGAGTCATTGCACAGAAGTTGGACTCGTATTTCGTATTTATTCATGTTTCAATGGAGTTGGATCTTCGAACAGGTAAAAACAAACTGATTGTCGTGAATATTTACAGATGCAGATTGTGGAAAAACTCTTTACAAAGTTGTTGAGTCATAAAAAGCATATGTTTTATTAATTAATTGTTAATTTTGATATTTAGCACTGCAAAGTGATCAAAGTGATACAATATAACCCGACGCGGCGCACAAAAAATTAAACCAAACTTCAAACAGAAAATATTCTCCGTGAAAAATGGAGAGTTCCACTTATTTTACTTGCGCTTTAGGTGGCGTCGGGGTGGACTTGGGCCTCAACAAACAGTTCTGTCTGTTTATCACAATCTTGCCCTAATCACCTCTAGTTGTGCAAGCCAATTTGGTTGAGATCCTTTTCCACTTGAGCGCGCTACTTAAAGCGATATCTTTTTTTTGCCGCGTTATCCCTTCGGAATGAATTTAAAGACCGGGCTGGAATAGTGGTAATCCACTGAACATGCCCTAGCTATCGGAGCCCATGCATTGTAATCCTCCTGACCAGGTTAAAGTGACTTTTTTTTTTCAAAATCCGCCTTAAAGTGAATATTTGATGGTGGAAGATTGTTGATATAGCCATTAAAGCGTAGTGCATAACATCTTGTACGCGATGTTATCTGATGATTGACAGAGTTAGGAGCGTCTCCATTTTTCAGAATTGGGCGAACGATTTCAAGGAGAGATCTCATTCTCATTCCGTCTGACCAAATTTTACAGACGTCCTAGTGCATGCTCCTTATCAAACCAATTCTCATTGTTTTAAATAATTTGACGGGTAGTCCGTGCACTCCTCCGGCCTCTTATCTTATATCGCTATTCCGAACATTTGTTGGTCTAGTGGGCAAAGTTGTGCGAAAAGTGCAATCTGCCTGACAGGGGTTGTCTACCCCGTCAGACACTTTGCAGAAGTGCGAGGGTTGGCTGAAAAGTTTCCGACCGCAACGTAAAGATAGCTGCACTCGTCAATAAAAGCTAGTGAATGCTAGTTGCGCATCTTTTGACAGTCACTTACCGAAATTTCAGTCATTTTGGACGCGCGGTTTTTAGTTGACAGTCGTTTGAGTGTTTTTTGTGAAAGTGGAAAAAATTGAGTATCGAGCTGTTATTGAATTCTTGTTTTTGAAAGGCAACACGCCTACGCAAATCCAAAATGAGTTGAACTTATGTATGGGGACTCTGCACCATCATTTACCACAGTGAAATTTTGGGCAGCTGAATTTAAACGTGGCTGTAAGAGCTTGGGAGATGATGAACGTTCGGGACTGCAACCACTGACGATAACATTGCTAAAGTTCACCAAATGGTGTTAGACGACCGCCGAATTAAAGTGAGAGAGATAGTAGAGGTAATGGAAATGTCCAAAGAACGTGTCTGTTACATATTAAATCAATATTTAGGCATGAGAATGCTGTCCGCGCGTTGGATGCCGCGTTGTCGCGTTTGCTTACGTTAGACCAAAAACGTGTTCGAATGAACATTTCCAACGCTCTGTTGGCGTACTTTAGGCGCAATAAATCCGAGCTTTGGGGCCGATTAATTACTGTAGATAAAACTTGGATACACCATTATACGCCCGAAACAGTGGACTGCAAAGGGCGAGCGACTCCAAAAAAAAGCAAAAACTGTTTTTTCGGCCGGGAAAGTGATGGCGACGGTTTTTTGGGATAGTAAACGAGTTATCTTAACCGATTATCTTCAAAAAGAAAAAACCATTACAGTAGCATACTACGCATCATTACTTGCCAAGATGAAGGCAGAAATTGATGAAAAACGGCCACATTTGCAGATAAAGAAAATCCTGTTTCACCAAGACAACGCGCCGTCTCATACCTCAGCGGTTGCCATGGTGAAAATCCATGAATTACTGTTTGAACTGCTTGACCATCCGCCTTATTCACCAGCCCCAAGCGACTTCTTTTTATTCCCTCATCTAAAAACTGCGCTCGGAGGACAGAGATTTTCGTTAAATGAGGAGGCAATCACCTTCGTGAACAATTATTTTCCAGAGAAAAACGACAAGTACTATCTGGACGAGTTAGAGAGATGGGAGCATCGCTGGGAGAAGTGTGTAGAGTTATAAGGAGAGTATGTAGAAAAATGAAAAAAAAAATTTGAGAAAAAATATCTCGTATCAACCCTCGTATACCTTCTACATTCTCGAATATAATTTTTTGCAGGAGCTCCTCTACATGGTGAAACCTAACAGATTAGGTACAATGTCTCTAAAAGCTTGCTGTCTTCTACGCTTGATGCAGGCAGCATAGTACTTTACGAAAGATTTTAGGAGACTCGGTCAGAAAAGGCTCTAGCCATTTGACATGGAATTTGACATGGAACTTGTTCATAGTACTTCTTCGGTGTTCTGTCGCCCAGGACATCAACTAGCTTGAATTAATTTTCGAAGCTGCTCCTGATTTGGCATTAAGATCATTGGCATTGCTTAGCATTGTCGGTTTTTGTGTTTTTTTGTATTTTCTTATAATGACTCGGGAATTTATGGTGGACATTGCGAACATACGCGGGCTAAAAAGTAATCACTTTTCTGCGTACATCCACGTATGTAAATTCAGGCCAGCTGTTTTGGCACTTAGTGAAACACAGGTAGATCCCCGCCCACACCTCTCAGATCACTCTGATCTGAAGCTACCTGGCTACGAACTAGTGCCACTATTGTTTTCTCATAGCTGTCTCGCCATTTACGTGCGTAGTTATGTAGCTTCCCAAGCTCCACCACAATGTAGTCCCTCTTCCAATCCGGAATTCAATTTCATGTGGTTAAAATTCCATCTCCGTAAGCAAATTATCCACTACTGCTTTATTTACAGAAGCCCCAAACTGGACAGCAATTCGACCTTTAACGAGTTTAATACGCTGTCTGACTCTATTCAAAGAATTGTATCCCTGTATCCTCATGCAGAAATCGTTATTACGGGCGATTTCAATATACACAATTCTGGGTGGCTTCGACATTCTGGACAGACAACACCCGAAGGACGGTGTGTTGAGATCCTAGCTGCGGAAAACAAGTTAACGCAGCTTGTAAATGAGCCAACGCGGATACCAGACGTTGATAGTCATACCGCCAACACCCTGGACTGGTTTTTAACCTCTCACCCTGACAAGTACACCGTCGATGTGCTCTCCTCTCTAGGCCATTGTGTTATATCAGCTAATTTCTCGTACACCGACCACACAGTTAGAGAAAAGATTCCTAAAAGAACCGTATGGCAATACGAGAAAGCCAACTGGAGCCTTCTTAACAGCTTCTTTAGGAATTTTAACTGGTCGTTATATTTCCTGCAGATAAGATCACTAACACTATCCTTCTTGGAATGGGATCCTTTATCCCTTATCAGATTAAGAGTATCAGACCAAAAGAAAAGGCTGGTATGACTCGAGCTGTAAAGAGGCTGTCAGGGTTAGATAACTGTTTTTTCCGGTCCTACAAGACCAACCCGACAGAGGAAAACTGAGCCAGAAATGACTGCAACGCCTTTCTTAAGCGTGTAAAATTCCAATACGACTAAAAACTGAGGCAAAAAATACTACAATGTCCCAAAGGTAGTAAAAGTTTTTGTTCATGTGTCAAAAACATAAGAAATTCTGCCTCATCCTCCATCCCAACGCTCATTCATAATAATATTCCAGCTGTCAGCTCTTTGGACAAGGCCAATTTGCTTGCTGCACACTTTGCGGCCAGCTCAACACTCCCAGATTGTGCTTTGTCCCCGCCTACACTTGAGTACGTCGAATCTGCAATGGGACAAATCCACTTTCGCATTCGTGTAGTAGCAAGAGTTCTTAAAGATCTCAACATACATAAATTCGCTGGTCCAAATGGTATTTCTCCCCTTCTTCTGAAGAGGTGTTCTTCCTCGCTGGCAAAACCACTGCGTAAGCTTTTTCATCAATCCAACTCTTTAGGACTTTTTCCGAGCAGATGGAAAACAGCATTTGTCCAGCCCTAAAAAGACGAATCTTCTTCCCTCTCCTCCTACAGACCCATTGCACTTACGTCCCTTCTCACCAAGATCATGGAAACGCTGATAAACCATCAGCTCATTAAATACCTCGAAACACGAAAACTTCTCAATGACCGGCAGTACGGTTTTCGTAACAACAGGTCCACTGGTGATCTAATGGCATGTCTCACCGAAAAGTGGAACCAAAGTGTACATCAATGTTGCGAAAGCAAGATAGTCGCACTTGATATTTCTAAGGCATTTGACAGAGTTTGGCATCAGGCTCTTTTGTCGAAAATGCGTGCTCTTGGGATCGAAGACTCTCTTCTTCAATGGACTAGAAACTACTTTTCGGAACGTTCAATTCAAGTTGTCTTGAATGGTTTCAAATCTGATATTCACAAAATAAATGCTGGTGTGCCCCAGGGCTCCGTTCTGTCTCCGACACTGCTTTTAATTTTCATCAACGATCTCGTTGATCCAATATATTCCTTTGCTGACGACAGTACTCTCTGCTTTTCATATTCGTTCACGTGCCTGCTCTTCGGCTGTAGACCTGAACGCCAGCGTATGTAAAGCTCATTAAATTCCGATATCAACTGCATAACCAATTGGGGAACCACTAACAGAGTAGAATTGAATGCTTCCAAAACACAATGCTGTCTGCACTTGCATCGTCGAAACCAATAAACTTTCCATTCTCGGTATGTGTGTCAATGAAAACTTACGTTGGAATGATCACATATTCGGTGTCGTCAAAAACGCTGCGAAATGTCTAGGTTTCCTCAAGCTATGTAAGAAATATTTCACCCCCTCTGATCTGGACTCAACTTTTAACCGTAACACCCGTCTTGCTATGAATGCTCATCAGTATACCCTCAAGCCCGCTTTCAGACGTACTCTAAAATATTGTGATTCTCTCCTAAGCCGTACAACTCGCTTATGGAATGCGCTGCAGATCTCTGTGTTTCCTGGTCGTTATAATTTCCAAACATTCAAAAACAATGTACATCACTACCTGTCTTTTCTTCCTCCTTAAATTTCCTTCGCCCACCCGCGAACATTTTAAGGGTACAAGAACCCCTTGAGCATGCTAGGGATCTTCTTTTGGTACAAAGCGGTTCTTATGCCGCTGTGAAAGGGCATCTATCGTGTTTTGCGGCGCAATAGGTTCGCTATTCGTTTTCTTCAATAACTTCCGTCGGGGAAGAGTTTCGTTGGCAACGTACAGGAACCTGTCTTTAATATTATCAACATGGACAGTTTTATATGTGGCTTTATTTTCTGCAATCAGCGCTATAGCTCATTTTTCGTTTCTTATTTCCTCTAACGAAAATCGTTAGATATACCTACTGTCCAAATCAGAAGAGCGAGATTTACACTTTCTTCTAAAAAGACTGTTAAGCGCGAGTTGTTCTGGAGTAAAGCCAAGATTGCTTCGCTAACTTATCCGTCTTTTAGTCCCCCGTAGAATCAAATTATTGATTATTCACAGCACTGTAGCAGATTCACTGTATTTGTATTTGGATGGCAGTCATCAACCAGTCATAATATTAGGAAGATTCGAAGACTTTTAAGACCGTAGCATTGATGTTCATCCTCTACATGACCGAGCCATCTCAGTCGTTGGATCTTCACTCTTCTGGCTAATGTCGCTGTAGAGTTCGTCGTTGTACTTCCTCCTCCACTCATCGTCTATGCAGACGGGACCGTAAATCACCTGAAAAATTTTTCTCTCAAAGCACCAAGAGTACCCTCATCCATTTTTGATAAGATCTATGCCTCTGCTGCGCCATGGATCAGTACTGGGATTATTAAGGCCTTATACGAGGGTTATTTGACCGACCGCAACGTAAAGATAGCGGCACTCGTCAATAAAAGCTAGTAAATGCTAGTTGTGCATCTTTTGACAGTTACTTACCGAAGTTTCAGTCATTTTGGACATTTCGCCATGAATATATCATGTTGGCACTTTTGGCAGATAGTGCAGATTATTAAGAAGAAAGTTGAGTCACACATGCGCAGAATGGGCATTTACCCTTCCATGTAATAAATCTCTTACTGGAGACTCTTTGCATGACTCATTAAACATTTTACCAGACTCCTTACCAGAATCTCACGACAAACAAAGGCTTCCAGTCTACTGCCCGTCAATGAGTTCAGGTTTCCCATCCCACATCTGAAATTAAGTGAACATCTCCACAATCACAGTGATTAGGTGGATACTCCCATCCTCCAATTTAGCAGCACCTGCTCTTGCTGAGTGAGGCACCCATAGTGATTAGCACTATCAAGCCCATTTATAATGCACAGTAGCTACCACTACCACTTTACCACAGTCCGATGGCGTCAAATTTTAGCCACTACTACGTATCATGGGTGCATGTTGATGACATGCACAACAGCCGCCATTGTCCGTTAATTCGCGTCAGCATTATAATTAAGCAGAGTATACTCCAGAGGGTACTGACACGTCTACAGTTACCAAGAAAGCAATAGAAGTGTCCCAGCCCGGTCAAGTCAATCAGACGGACTACTTGTATGTATGCGGCGTAGTTGAAATTGCTTAATTGAATGAGCACAAAGGTTCACTAAAAGTCCACAACAAGTAAGTGCTCCAGTGTGTAAAAATTTCTCCAGAATTGCATTGACGCGATGGCAAATTGATTGACAATGCGCGTCTGCAATCTGTGAAAAGCACTTCAATGCCCTGGGCACGTATACGAGTATAGTATTGACATTCGCTTGAAGAAACGCACATCCAAGAAATGCAAATGCACGTGAAACCTCCTCTTCATTAGGTATTCCAGATATCGCTGCGGTTTTATTTTTTCAATGAATCCAAAGGAACACTATACGTTTGCTTTTGGAAGCTAGAGAGTGTTCCTCTGTTTGTATGGAGTTTGGTTTGACATTTGTGTGGATGGTTGGATGAGTGATGGTGATGTCGTGTTGAGTTGAGTTGTTGTCCTCGTTTAGTGCACAATGGGACGAATTTAATTTTTTGATTCCACCACCGAAAGAAATCGTGATTTCGATTTCAATTTTGGGATCGATGACAAATCACGGTACCCCCAGCGTACGCCTACATCTTTTTGGATTGGTGAATTGTAGTTGTTTTGTTCAAGATACTGTCACTGAATTTGATAAATTGTTGACGGATACGTGCATTTGAAGTAAGAAAACAGAAAAAGTAGCACTTTTGCTTTTCTTCACTTATGCAGAAGTTGGCAAGTGACACCATGTGGATCTTTTGAACGGTTGCATCTTTGACAAAACGTGTAGTGAGCTGTGGTTGAGCTCCCAGCAATTTCCTCATTGCCTTCATAAAATTCATAAATATTTAGCTACTACCTGGTGTGTTATGGTAAAGTCCATCTCTCTACATGCTTTAGAGACAATATCAATAACAACTTTTCAAAAACCAATTTTCTCCCTAATCGGCCGCTAAAATTATCGGCCTCACCGAAAGATCGAAGAAGACGAAATCAAACGACCAGCACCACCATCTACATTCGCCACATCGCTTCGCAGATAACCACCGACATCAAAATTAATCACGTTTGGCAAAAAGGCGCAAAATCCGCGCCCTGTTATCATACACGACGTACAGAAAAAAAAGTATCGCGAATTGGTCCTCCATTCATGGCGAATAAAGATGAAAAAAAAATTTTCGAAAAATTATTTATGGCGCCTCTCTTAAAATCCCTTCGTGCGATGCCGAAAAACACATATATTTCGCATCCCCCCGTTCCACATCTCACACTTCTTCGAAAAACGATTCGCGTGAATTCCCATCATGACCGAACGTACTCTTCGTCTTTGTCTTCATCTTCGGATACCAAGGTGAGGATCTAAAATCAAACACCGCCAAACGTAACAAGAAAATTTATTCGTGCGTCAAATAAAAATAAAAAGGAAAAACATTCTTGCAGAAAGGAAACAACAGCATGCAAGTAACTAGTAACACACGGCGAGGTCCTTTCGTTGTCTGACCATTCGACTGCTTGTTCGACAAATTAACAATGATCACGGTCGAACAGAAATACAAAACGAAAAATCTCCACACACCATAACCACTCAACTCGACGCTGTTGATCGGCGAAAACGCCTTAATGAAAGGATGCGCTGCAAAAGGGCAAGGGCACTTGCGCCAAAAAGACCCAACCGATCTAGCGGATCTGGTCGATCGAGCAGTCTACAATCGAACGATGCGAAATTGTTTCTCAGAATATGCAAGCAGACATGATCAGCGGCGCGCAGTTAATGCGGTGTAATGTGGTCCGATGTGGCCAAAAATTATTTTCAATGAATTAATGATCCAGTTCGCTGCTCAACTCTTTTGTTTTTACATCTTCGTACCTTGTTCGCATGGAGTGGTGCAAGCAAAAATTCAGCTGATACATTACGGCATTTTGAACAAGTGCAACACCCCAAAGATAGTGCAATTGACATCGACGTGAGTGTTCCTCATGACAAGTTGCACAGGTTTAACGGTGATAAATGTTGTCTTTGGCTTATGGGGCACAAACATAAACACGTGCAGAGATTCAAATACTAATAACTGAGTTGAAAATTGTTTTGGTTTCGGTACAAAACAAATTACTTTCACCCCCAGGACAGACGGGTTTCAGGAGGATTTATTGCATTTCCCGCATTGAGTCTGGCATTTCATTCGGGTGAAAAGATGAGAAATGTGTTGCGAGCATGGATGATACAACTTGATAGATCGATTAGATTGTGTACTTGGATTTTGAGATTAGAATCTTGTAGTTTGAAGATTTATCTGTAGGCAAGAGATATCGTTTTTAAGCAATGTGTGATGGTCCTAGAAAATGATGAGCAATTGAAAGAAGCTTTTCAGGCAGGTGGCGAATACACCTCGGAAAGGCAAGAGACTGCCGTCCTGCTTAGGAAGAAATCGGAAAACTGACTGTTGGGGCAATTAGAAGAAAATCAATACCAAGAACCATCAGTCATCTCAATTCTTCGAAACAATGCGCAGACATCCAAAGTCCTGCAAAAATACTTGTCATGGGTTTTCGAACCTTTCGAACCAGCCAAAAATGTGTGGAAACGCGATTCAAAGTCCAAACAATATATACAACACCAACCTGTCTAGTAAGTAATTTATTTCAACTGCAGATGCCATGCAAACCGACTCTGCGATGCAAGATACGGAGCTAAAACGCCTGAACTGGAGACTTAATTTCTTGCCAACTCTGGGGCTGTTACTATAAACTAGGGGGGGAAGTGTTAGCGCTCCTGTGCATATCAATAGTGAACAATTTTTGAATGAATTGTAAATGTGATTGACGGCAGGCTCTAATTAGATCAAGAAAAATATAATTAAAACTTCTGAAATTCTGAAATCTCAATACGTCGGCGACAATAAGATGGGCTTAGTAGGATGACGAAGTGCTCCAGCAAGCTTGATACAAAGCTATGCAGATTCCAAACAGAACAGCCCAGTGGGTTGTCATGGCACAAGTACATCGTAACTTCTTTTGATCTTTTAAAAAAGCTGCATTACGTGCAATACTATAACTTAATTCATGCGGTTTGCTAAGATATGGCGTAACTTGTATTGTTCCATTGGAACATGCGTTGGAAAGCTACTGTCATTGTACGTCATTTCAGTATATGTCATTCATTTGAAGCGTAAACAACAATAATTTTTTTTCACTCAAATATGTCGAACTTTTTGCGGGGAGTTCTTTTTCATTACCTTAATATGAAGAAAACTGCTGCCAAAAGTCATCGTATTTTGGTGGATGTTTATGGTGAACATGCGCTAGCTGAGCGAACGTGCCAAAAGTGGTTTGCACTATTTAAAAGTGGTGATTTTGGCTTGGAAGACGATGAACGTCCTGGGCATCCAAAAAAGTTTGAAGATGAAGAACTGGAAGCATTACTCTATGCAGATTGTTGCCAAACACAAGAAGAGCTCGCAGAATCTTTGGGTGTCACTCAAGCAGCCATTTCAAAACGTTTAAAAGCACCTGGATATATTCAAAAGCAAAGAAATTGGGTTCCACATGAACTCAAGCCGAGAGACGTCGAAAGGCGGTTTTGCATGTCCGAAATGCTGCTTTAACCCCACAAAAGGAGGTCATTTTTGCATCGGATTGTTACTGGTGATGAAAAATGGATCCGTTACGACAACCCCAAGCGCAAAAAAATCATATGTGAAACCCGGCCAACCAGCCAAATCAACGGGAGAGCCGAATATCCATGGCGCGAAGGTATTTGGTGGGATCAGATGGGTGTGCTGTATTATGCGCTCCTAAAACCGGGTGAAACCATCAATGGACAACGCTACCGAACACAATTAATCCGTTTGAAGAGAGCAGTGGCCGAAAAACGCCCGGAATATGCGACCAGACACAAGGCAATAATTTTCCATCATGACAACGCTCGGCCCCACGTTGCTATTCCGGTTAAGAACTATTTGGAAAACAGTGGATGGGAAGTCTTACCCCACCCGTCTTATAGCCCAGACCTTGCCCCTTCTGACTACCATTTGTTCCGGTCGATGCAGAACGCCCTCACTGAAATACGGTTCACATCAGAGCAGAATATCAAAAATTGGCTTGATTCATTCTTGGCTGCCAAGCCGGCGCAGTTCTTTTGGGATGGGATCCACAAATTGCCAGAAAGATGGGAAAAAGTCATAGCTTCAGATGGGCAATACTTTGAATAATACTATTGTACATGTTTTTCTTAAAAAAACGTTCAAATTTTGAAAAAAAAACGCACGAAATCTGGAGGAGACAATCAAAAGGTCAAAGCCTAAAAAAAAGTCAATATTTCCCAACAAGATTTTCCAGCAATAAAGAGTGGAGTCTTTTCCTTGGAACTGCCAAGAGAAGGAGTGGAAACTATACTAGTTTTTAAGGCAACCGATAAAGGTTTTCTTAAACGCAATAAAGTTGCCACCAAAACCTCAATACCGCCATCGAAAAACAGTATTTTTACATTGTATCTTTCTTATCGCCAAGTATGAAGGAAAACACCGGGCAGACAGGACTACGCAGCGGAAGGGTGATTTTTGCTGGCTTGACTGAACCTAATTAATGCTTTGCATGCCTTGTCGATCGACCGATATTGGCTTTCCCACGCACCTCGCAGAAATATCTCGATCAAATAGTTCGAAGAGTAACCCTTTGTCCTTTTTGACTGGATATGAAACCAAGAACAACTCTTGACAATTCCTAAAATGATAACTGAGTATCAATCAAGACTCAGTTGACTTTATGCAAGACAATGGTCTGTGGCGCAGAACCATGGACATATTTTGTTTTGAAAGAAAATATCCCTGCATCCATCTGCATTAGCGGTGGATGGGGCAAAAGTGACATCGACTTAATGCGAAGAATTTGAATACAATGACTACGACGTATAGGTTGGTAGGTTGAAACCACAGATAGCGATGACAACCCGATTTTTCCAGCAAAACAAAAGTATCGTGACAACAGTTACCACTTCTTTATGATTTGGCTAGAGGAGCTGAAACTGTAAGTTGCCCCATACAGGTGATAATGAACTAGGATGTCCACTGAAAAGTATCACAGAATTAGGTTATATCTTAAGTGCTCCAATCTATGATATCGAGTGTAATTGTGTAAAGATTCATAAGACATGATCTGACAGAGAGTATGGCGACAACCTCTATATTCTAACTGTTGGAAAATATTAGCAAGGAGTCGATCAACATACTCCAAAGTAATAAAGACAGGGCGCTGTCTTGCGGGCATCAGTTTTTCCACTGGCCATACATATTCTTCGTTGAATGCAGTCCTGCAGGATAATTTTCATTGAAACTCTTGGCGAACTGTTCAGCTCAATCCCAGTAACAATAACAAAAAGCTGGTGAGCAAAAACAAACGCGTTTCTACCGTTCGTAAAATTGAAAGGCTAAGACTTTACTCGGATCAATAATGTAAATGAGACCAAATAAGTATTTGGCATTGATAGTCATGCCACCAATATCCTGGATTTGTTTTTAAATTATCACCTTGGTATACCGTCGATGTGCTTTCCTCTCTAGAACGTTCGAATCACTATGCCATATCAGCTACTTGTAATCCCTCGTACACTTGCCGCACAATACGGGATAGCCAACTGTAGCGGGCCTAAAGCCTTCTTTAACATTTTTAGCTTAATAACGACGTGATTGTCGCAGATTATATTTATGATATTACATTCATATTCTCAGAAATGAAATCCTTTATTTCCCAACGGATGAAGAATAACAAACCAAAAGGCAAGGCGTTGTACGGCATGAGGTTGAAAGAGTCTGTCAATGACTAAAAACGAACGAAGCTAAAAAATAATATGTACTCGTACATTGTCTCAAAATTGTAGTAAAATTTGTTGGTCGCCTTGGTTTCCTCAAGCGATGTAAGAAATATTCTTCCCCCTCAAATGTGGTCTCGAAACATAAGGCATTTATCCATTTATCCACCCAAAATTGGAGGACAATGACCACATCTAGTCTGGTGGTCATTAAACCTCTCTGCACTTGGTAGATAGGGTTAAAGACCGTGCGATAATACTCATAGGTAATATTGCCCAGTCAATTCATACTCTGCGACACCGATGCACTATTGTTGGCTTTAGCATATTCCATTGCTATTTTTATCGCCAATGTTGTAACAAAGTTGCCAGGAGCATTCCGCTGCTTTAAACCTCCAATTGTAATATCCTTCTCGTTATGATTGCTCATCAGCTTATCTTAATGCTCACATTTGGACGTTCTTAGTTTTGTCCAAAGGCGTACAGATCGCTTACGCTCCTTATTTCCCAGTCATCACAACTTGCAAACATTCAAAACCAGTGTATGTCTCTTTCTTTCCTCCCTGATTTTTCTGCGCACGCGCTGTGCCCAAACATTTAAAGGGTGTTTCCAATCCCTTGACGGCACGCTATTTATAGAAAATTAAGATTTGCCTGCCTAAACGATCATTCGGAGTCCACGAAGCTCACATATGATCCAGAAAAACTAAAAGTTTGGTTCCTACCTAGAAAACTAGAGCTACGAGGATCGGCTAACAACAAGCAACCGAAGTAGAAATAAGAAATAAATCAACGGTCACAACGGTCAAACGGAGATTAAAACATGCTGGACCATTTGAGCGAGTTCTTGTTCGGAAACCCCTGCTGCTACCTCTAAGAAGCAGAAAAGGTAAGAATAAGCCAAAAATCATAAAGACCGGACGGAAGAAGATTTTAACAGACTTTTATGGAACGATGAATTCAATTTCGAGGTATTTGACACAAAACGAAGCATGGAGGCGGTTCTGTTGTGGTCTGGGGACGTTCCTCTTCAAGTGCAGTGCAAAATCTGGTTCGAGTGATTGAAAAAATTAATAAAGAGGCATACAAAACAATATTATTGTAGATGAAAACGCTAAAACCGCTGGCCTGAGAGTATTTGGGAAAGAAGTCATAGTTCAGCAGGACTACAACTCTAAACACACGTCAAGACTTTGTGAAGACAAACTGAAACGGAGGGAAGATGAAGAAATCTTTCAAATCAGATTTAAGCCCTATAGAACTGTTGTGGGGAAAGCTGGGTAGAAGGGTCCGGAATCTGCGTTGCGGAATGTACTTTTGGATTGCTGGAGGAATATTCGAAACAATTCAAAAACTGATAGCTGCAACGCCAAAAATTGTAAAAAAAAAATGTAATCGCATGTAAATGTGGGTTTAAACATTTTTTTCTTTTTTATAGATTTCTTTATGTTTAGAAAAAAATTAAAATATTTTTCTTCTTATATTGGTTTCATATATCTGCAATATGTTCTCTGTTCATTAACTAAAGAGTTTTTTTTTTCGATGTTAGATTTTGTTTCTCCTTCGAGCAATGAGGTCCGTATATAGGGTTGGTCTAATGTAGCTGCGTTTTATTTCTTTGAATTGCAATTTTTTTAAGGCAGCCTCAAGAAAAGTCTTGATATTCGAAAGCAATCAGGTTTCCGAAATGATGAGGTTCAACTATAGGCAGATAGGCAGTTTTTTTTCTTTTGTGGCTTAGTAAATTTGTGTAATACCATTTAAGTTACTTTTTTTCTCATTTATTGTAGCCTGTACAAATTTATCCATATAAAACTTTTTTTTATTAATTGTTTTATTTATTTTTAACAACCATAAATGAAACAATTGGCAACTCATATGTAGTTTTTCAAAACTATGAGCACAAAAAGCAACGACACAAACCGAATTGTCTTCTCTTTAAAGTTTGAGAGGAACTGTGCGGCGAGTTTTCTTCTATTCACTTGAACCATACTAAAAGTCATAACAAATTGAAGCGAAATCTAATGAAGGCAAAGCACATGCGAGTTTGTTTATCTTTTCATGATAGATTTGTAATTTGTTTTCTTTTTTGTGACCAAAAAGTTGTAAGTAGTACTCCAACGAAACAGCTTATCCTGAATATGACTTTCAAGAAAAATTTGACGACCATAGAAAGCCAATTTCTGTGTTGTTATCCAGTAAACAACATCGGCTGGAAGGTAGTTTTGTGTGCTCATCCCTTCAGGTTTTATGTATTCCTCTAAATCCACAGAAAATTATAACTAATCTGACATGGGAGGAACAAAAACTTCTCCTGGATCGAACGTACAACCATCAACTCAACAGACAATATCCGGTGAACGCGAATTACCAGATCAACTTTCTCAAACAACTTATCCACCACTTGGAGCAATCCACTGAAGAAGTTCACGATGAAATCTATGAAGCCTATTGCCAGCTCCAAAGTTCGGGGAAAGACAACGAAAAATTCTTTTACAAACACTATTCCCTGCCACAATTCGACACTGTCGTCACATTGAAAGAATCAAAAGGATTCGTAGCCGATGGAACAACAGGTCTATGCAGTTGGCAAGCATCACTAGCCCTCTCGGATTGGTTGCTTCACAATCCGGATGTAGTTTGTGGAAAGTCGATTATTGAACTCGGTTCTGGGACGGGATTGTGTGGATTTATCGTTTCAAAATGTTGCAAACCTGCTAAGATCGTACTAACCGATGGAAGTCCCGCTGTGATCAATGCTCTAGAGTTGAATAAAATAATGAATTTCCCTGATTCAACGCCAAATGGTGTTACTGATAAACTTTCAATCATGCACTTGCCATGGGAGGAACATGAACTCGTTAAAACTAGGAATATCGATGTGATACTTGCTGCCGACGTGGTATACGATTCTACCGAGTTTTCCAGCCTGATGAATATCATTGATCACATTTTCCAGCTGATGGAAGACCAGGTGCAACTGATCCTGGCGGCAACAGTGCGAAATGAAGAAACGCTACAGAAGTTCCTCAGAATGTTGGGTGAGTAGTTGAAAGCGGATGCAAGTTCAATAGAAATGAAATTGTAAATTTGCAGACGAAAAGGAGTTTAAGGCTACCGATAAAGAAACCGTGGAATCAGAGAAAAGCTGCCTGTTTTGGGACAGATCGACTCCTGTTAGAATAATGATGATCACGAGAAATAAAGTGTTGAGTTAAAAGAAATGTTGTTTCTGTTAATGGTCATAAGGTAACAATACATATTTCACCCACGTATCTGCATTGCTACCGCGCTTGTGGGTTTGACTAGATTTACGGACCTAGGCCGCTCTGTTTAAATCACCTAGCTGGTGATCCAACTATTTTTCTGTCGATCTTTGGTTGGAACCTTGGCTGGAACTTGAGCCTTCTTGATTGAAACTTCTTTGAACGTGCGTACTTCGTATTATATCACGTTTTGTTGCCCGCTGACTGATTTATCTGCTATACTCGTATATCGTCTAAAATTGTTGGAGGAACGGGAGTCGTGTATAGCAAACATTCAAGGTTACGTGGAATTCATCTGCCACAAAATGCTGTGGAGTTTTCGCATTATTAAAGCCACCCCATAGTCTATGTGCGGCATTATCAACGCAATTTCCTTGCTGGTTAACAAAAGAGCCGAAGTATTTCATTTTAGGCGTCAGGAATTGCTGGTTTGGAAAAAAGACGGTGCATATATTCCGTCTTAGTACGACTGATTCGTAACCCGCTATCTTCTAGCGCCGCCATCCAATCATTAAGTGTTGCCTGAAAGGTTATCACGTCTACCAACGAAAAGAAGAGGAGTCGTTCCGGACTCCTTATTCCTGCTTTACTTTGAACTCTCGTATTATTTTTACATTTATGGGTACATTTTAATATGATAGCGCCATCCAAATAGCAGGGCATGTTAACTTTCTTGATGCCGTGCATTCGTAGTATTTTCCGTTCACCTGTGAAGCGTATGCGGTTAGGGCGTTCACATAGTTTCATAAAAGAACAGGTCTGAAAGCGCATGAGGGTACGACCAAATATGAGCATGCTATGGAATAGCAAAGAATGGGCTGCTGATCATTTGGGAATAATATACATCACAGCTAAAGTTAAGGAACTTACCAGACTCAGAGTAAATAGTTACCCCACGTCAGTTAAGTTTCAACATCGGTAAGCCGCTGTCACTAATCTTGTTTAACGAAGTAATTGTGCTCAACAACAACAAAAATGCGGTACCAAGTAATGCCTTGTCTCGATCACATCAAGCGAAATCTATCACAGCTCCAGCTAACTTTTAAGGACGTAGAAGAATATTGAATTCTGGGGTATGACAAACTGAAAGCTGCGTACTGGAAACCGAGAAGATTGACAGGCAAGTGTATCTCAGAGAGAATTTCAAAGGTCCGCAACAACAGAAATATAAAAGTATGTGATTGATTTTTTTTTTCTAAATGAAACCCAGAAATAGGTTGTCACTGTTTTTTTGGACTCCATTCGAACCATGCCTCTGCATTATAATGTCCATCGTCCTGTTAAAAGTTACACGGTACGATATGGCAATTAACTTATGAAAGAAGTTTACATCGTATTTGGATTTATCAAGCTGCATTCATTTCTCTGGAGAGCCTCTTGGGCATTGTCTCATGAATTTCACTCGCCTGTTTGGCGAAATATATTGTCATGCGGTGGTGATATAGGCTGCCGAATTGGCCTCAAGCCGCTTATAGTCGCTAAATAGCACTCAATATAAGAATCAACCACTCATGTTTACGTTCCTGAAGTTACTCATACTTTGGTCTATATTCTAGAGCGTTACCTGCACCCAGCTATCAATGGGGTCCCGAGTCGAGAGCGCAAACTGCTTAATTTAAGTTTGCGATCTCGACTCTTACAATAAGGGGCTGAAAAGTCGTCTCTGGAGCTTTGATGTTTGACCAACTCTTCGATGCAACAGACATAGGTCCTTCGGCATTTTCGTCTTACTCATTTTGCTAGGGCTATAGTACAAGTTGTACCTGGACCTCAACAAATAAACCTCTTCAATAAGCGCGGTCTATGGCTAACTGCCTCCAGTTGTGCCCTTCAAAATACTTGAGATCCCCTTAATTTGGTGCGTTTCACCACAGCGAAGTTTTTTCTTCACTGTGTTCTCCATACAGATAAGAATCGAAGAACTCATTAGATCTACATTTTCTAACCAACTCAGGCGATTCGGTGTCACTATAACATTCATGTCATAGAGTTTGCTGTTGTAACTCTTCCCATTGGTACGTCAATGCAAACGAGTTCGAAAATCATCCGTTGAATCTTGGAATCAAAACGCCTTCGCCAAAGTTAATACTTTTACTCTATAGAGCAGGACCGGCATGATGAAGGTCTAATAGTACTGTTCCTCAACAAAGCCTTACTTTTCAATTGCATTCTCAGGCCAAAAAACAGAAACTCTTCGTTTAATTTATGAGTTGAGTTGTCATTGCCGAATTTTATAGCGATTCCGAGGTAGACAAAACCCCTAAACAGCTCAAAGTTATAGCTGCCTACTGTAACGTTCTGCTCGATTCATTGATTTTGTACATACAATACTTTCTCGTAGCTTGCGTGTCTTATTTTTGGAACAATTGTTTCGATATATGCAAACGTACCAGTACCAGCTTCTGCTAATGTTGTCAATGTCATCAAAAGGTAGTTGCGCATACTTTTGGAAAATTATGCCATTCACCATTTTTCAAAGTATAATGTTAAAGAAGTCACTTTGTCTTTCTGACATCAAGCGTCGCGGTGAAATTACTTTCGACCATCGTCATTTTGCACAATCTGACTAGTTTGGTAGGAATGCCAAAAGAAGTCATGGCTCTGTATAGCTCGTATCTATAGAGACTGTTATATGCGGCCTGAAAATCGATGAGGTGATTTCTAAAGATGAGTTAGGGTGAATTATGAACTTGGACAGCCTAAAACAGCACTGATAGATTTTAAGCGTTCACAAAATATGACTTAGAAAATCTAACATGAACTGCAATACGAGGCGGGTGAAACTCAACACATCAGTTGCGGAATTTCTGGTTGCTCCTTGGCATCGATGCCATTGATCGTTAGCATTTCGATATTCGGACATCTGCAATACTGGAGGAGTGCCTTCGCATCACGATCATTTTGATTTGATTTTTGATTTGAGGCCCTGGTCAACCCCGGACAAATTTATTAACGCTTATTGCAAGCTTATTCTTAAAACTAACAATTTTCACTTAAAACTAAAGATAAAAACTAAAGGGTGGGAGCGATTAAAGAAAGTTAGGACGTGAGGCTTAGGTGGAAATAAGAATGTTTTTAAGAGAGAGTTTGCTGAGATGGTAGTCGAAGAGAGGCAGAATATCGTTAACTTCACGAAGCATTCGAAGATTGAGCCGGAAAAGTGGCACAGTCCTAAGATTGCGTGGGTTGGTGTTAAAAGAAATAAGTTGAAGTAAAGAAGGACAACCGATGTTACCAATTAAAATTTGATGAATAAAGAGAATGTCGGCAACTTTTCGACGAATAGAAAGGGGTTGTAAATTTATAAGTTTCAGCCGGTCAGCTTAAGGTGGTAAGTTTTGGCTATCATCCGAGGGAAGACCACGTAAAGCAAATCGTAAAAACCTGCGTTGAACAGCTTCTATCCGGAGGATGTGTGTTGTGTAGTAGGGTGACCAAACTTGGCTTGCATATTCAAGAAGAGGTTAACAAAGGTTATGTAAAGAGATTTGGTAACATAAGGATTGGAAAACTCCTTAGACCAGCGCTTGATGAAGCCAAGGGCAGAGTTGGATTTTTTTTATTATATTATCAATGTGAGAACGGAAATTGAGTTCCTTATCACAGATAACACCTAAATCACGCAACTTATTCACTAAGGAACAGGCAGATTAGAAATTAGATAGCAGCGAGGTGAAGTAGGGGGCCGCTTACGGCTATACGTTATAGCCTGACACTTATTGACGTTAGGCTCAAGAAAATTCTTCTGACGCCAAGTACAAAATCAAAATCTGACCACCAGCCTGCAGTGGTAGGCTGTCTGAGGAAAAAGTTATATATCTAAAGATTTTCATATCGTTTGCGTAAACAGATATGTATGAATTTTTAATTATGCAATCAACATCATTAATGGCCAGAATAAATGATAAGGGACCAAGGTGGCTGCCTTGAGGGACACCAGAAGAGACCTAAATAGAACATAATAATGTCTTTCATTTAGAAATGATTGAACCCATGTTATAAAGTTTATTTGAAAACCAAGACCCTTTAATTTTAGAAGGATAATATTAAGAGAAATTCTATCAAAGGCTTTGCTGAAATCGGCGGCAACAACGCCAACCTCAACAACAGGTTCTGGTGCACATAAAGTAGTTGATACGAATTTTATAAGGTTGGTGGTTCTAGATCTAACTTTGAGAAATCCGTGCTGGTTTTGGGAAACAATAGGCTTACAATAGAAAAGCATTATGTCACAAATAATGCTCTCGAAAAGCTCAGGTATGCAGGACAGCTTAGCAATCGGTCGATAGTTGAAAATATCGTCTTTTCGGCCTTTTTTATGTAGGGGAATATTAAAAGACATTTTCCAGGTTCAGGGAAATAATCCCTGGGTGATAAGTAGAAAGCTGAAAGAGATCTGTAAGAGGTTGGGCTAGGTGCATTTTACATTTCTTTAAAAATATGGGGGGAAGATCATTAGGGTCAGCAGAATAATCAGCTTTGAGGTTTATTATTTTATCTTTAACCTCTTCTTATGTTATAGACACAGATTCCAAAGTTGTTTATGGGCAGCTATTTAAGTAGGAAAAGTAAGACTGATCAGGCTCTTGGGAATGGGTGGCGAACGCTTGGCTAATAAAAATTTAGAAGAGATTTGCAATAATTTTGGGATCGCTCGAGGACTTATGTAGAAAATTCAGAGATGATGGATAGTTACCCGATTTACTTTTAGTTTTGATGAACTGAAAGAATCGTTTGGGGTCGGAAATGAATGTGTAAGTATACCAGAGCTTATTTCTCTTATTACGAAGAGATCGCAGCTCTTTATTATACCAGGATGGTGATGATGAGGAATTCTTTTTGGGTAAAAATGGTACAGATTGGCAGAGACATTTGAAAATTTCGGTGTAAAACGATGCGAGAGCATCGTTAACCATAAGGTTAGGATTATCGTAAAGAAAGTCAAAATTGGCGATAGTTTGGCGTAGTTAGCCCTAAGAAAATTAAAACTGTAAGAATACTCATAAGAAACGCGATTAAGACCATTGTCATACGCCAACGTAAGAGAAAAGGGAGGGTGGTAACTATCCAACTTAGAAAGAAGATGTCCATTTTCCAAAACGATGTAGTTATCTGTATCAGTGGCGTAGACTAGGTCTAATTGCCTGCCAATGTTATTGGTGACACCACTTAATTGGTACGGACCAAAGTCAGTAGGCAGTCGATGAATAGATTTTCTTTATCAGAAGTGAGATTTGATGCAGTAAAGTAGGACTGGTCAGTCTGAGCCCATAGAAGCTTAGGTAGACTAAAATCACCTAAAAAAATAAATACGCAGTTGGGATCAGCAGCATTAAAAATGCTGTGGATTGCATCAACAGCTAGCTGGTAACCTTGAAATGGTTGAGAGGGGCGAATATGGCAGCAGCAAATATATAGGTTGCGCTTGCAATTAGGAATTCTAGCGCAAACAAATTCAAAGAATGCAGTGGACGATTTTTTAAAGGGTTTAGACTCGAGACGAGAGTGTATAGCTAGAAGTACACCACGGCCGTATAAATTTTCTTCTTTATCTAGACCATCGTCACGGTGTAAAACGAAGTCTTGGGAAAATAATTCATTATTCCTAATATTAGGGGTGAGATTGGTTTCAGTGAGGGCAAAAATGTCGTAGGGCAGAGTCTGCGAATTAAGATATATAGCAGAAAGTTTAGTTCGTAATCCTTCTGGGCAAAGAATTGAGTGGTGGTTTAGGAGCGATGGTAGTTTTTAAACTAGACCGTGCGTTTGGAACTTACGTGAGACGCAAAAGAAGAGAGATCATTAGCCACATCATCCGGAGTCATATTTAATTGCTCATGAAAACGTATAAAAAGTTGCCGCATATCATTATGATTAGTGGAAAGGCCTTCTGGCAGAAACCATTGCATTGGTTTTCGTTATACCGTCGATACAGACAGAGTCTGGCTTATCATGTAGGTATGCGAGATATAAGCGAACATTATCGTATTATCTGCGGTCTCTTAATCGAGAGAGAACGTACCGGCCATCTTCCCCTGAATCGATAAGGTGCTTGGTTAACTTTGCCACTGTAATATATGCTATAACTTTTCATTATCCTTTTGTCTGTGACGTCCCATCGCACTTCCAGGCTGGCAGGATGTGTTATAGCAGTTTGGAGCCTCCGCGAGTTGTTTATCTACATATGATATGTTTATTATACTAACGTTGTTATCCTTTTTTTTTCAGTCATTAATACTAAATTCGTCCATGTCTAAGGCTTTTGGGATTTTTCACACGTCGGGTAATTAACCCACACATAATCACAAACCTGTAGGGCTAGGCCCTTCTAAGAACCCCTTTCTCAAAGGCGTTCAGATTTTTCAAAGCAAATAACCCGCCTCGGAGGTATAAGACATGTGGTTAACCCATTCAGGTTTCATTTGCCAATATCTCTATTTCAGCAAACTTTATTGACCTCAGCGCCGTTGATTTAAAAGCCATTCAGTCACTTGAAATCATTTGCCGAGCGCTCTGTTTCTGAGGTTCAGTTATATCTGACAAGACATTGCAGCGTAGATTTGTTCATCACTCGTGCTTATATGTAAGTTTGGCAAGTTAAGCCCTGTAGTCTAGTACCAAGTGGCTATCACGTAAATGTGAAATAAGCACAGTTCATATCTAGTAAAAGTACAGCGGGCGTCACCTGACGAATGCCGCTCAACACGTAACTTTGCTGCTGCCATTCCCAAGTGCACTTCGCAATATAACTAGTGCTGGCATATACATACTCGTAAGGACTAGATGTCTTCACTTGATCAAAGAATCTTCGTTGTCGAAGTCAAGTAAGAGTTTCAAATCGGCCGTCCACTTTGTATAAACATGTTTGTGGAGTGGATGAAACCTACTGCTTTGCTTTCTACCAGCTGCAAAGTTTCGAAGCATGTGAAGTTTATGCAAGAAGTACTGGAAGAATGAACCACTACCGCTCTTGCCATTACCGCTGGTAGTTGCCAATAATAACCCACTTCAAATCAAAACCAACTTAAAACTTTGCTAAGGTCATGAATCCTGTAATTTTGTTTTATTTAAATTCACAAAAAAAAATTTATAAATGGGAGAACAAATTAAAGGCGAATAAGATCGCGGTAGAAGAAAGCAGCAAGGACTGTCAGAATTATAGCAAACTGCACTACGCCAAGCAAGAAAGTCCTAATAAGGCTGTTTTTCACTGTTACAACGTTGCCTTGTTGCGATGATGTTTGCTTATTCGTTTTCTTCATCTTCTTCCTAAAAGTCGAGGTGGTGGACTGATTATCAGTTCTCTCCAAATTTGGTGACTTAATGTCCTTGAACTCAAAGTCTAAATGATCTCCAGAACCTGTCTTTGTTGGAGATGCCTTCTGATAACAGATCCTCTTTAGAACGTCAGCATTTTGTGGAATGTAAATGCCAGGTTGATCGATTGACTCCGAACTTATTTTGCACATCTTCGCCAGGAAATGGTTAAAGAATATGGGATCCTGTTCAATGATATTAAATTTCATTCTTGGGTTGTTGGCAGTTGGCTTAAGTCGTCGAAGCAACAAATCCGGATTGCGAGACAAACTATGAAAATTTGTTTTCTGTAATGTAAAATTGTCAAGGTCGGTGGGAATATAAAACTCCTTTTCGAGTTTAAGTTCACCGATAGTTTGAAGACGGATCTGGAATTCTCGCACCAAACCGACATCCAATTTAATGGCCATCACGATCTGACTAACAGAAGCGTTGTGTAAAATACACCGATAATAGTGCGACACAGCCACGTACCGGATAAGAGAAGGTTTCTCGACTTGTCCCAAGGATGACTTCTTCAGAGTCTCCGATAATTTGATACCTAGTGAACGAAGTATGCAAATTTCATTTTCAAGTGATGGCACGTTTTTGAATATGATGTCGACCTCCTGCCTTGGAGTGTGATAAGTTTCACTACGAGCTATGGAATAATTCGTTGCTCGTAGTTTCTCAAAAGTCTCCTTCTCCATAGGTTGTTCGGCCTTGTCAACTTTCATGGTGGTCACTTCAATTTGTTTGTTGTCTTGGCCTGGAATTCGACACAGTAACATCTGAATTAAATGTCTCTGGTGGGAGACTTCCTTAAGATGGCCCTCCAAAATCAGCTTAAGCTGATTATAATCGTCTCTTCGGAGCGCTTTGTGCTTTTCATCGGCACTGACAATATCTTTAATAAGCAGCAATTTGTCTGGTTCTAGAAGACTAGATTTTGAGCACTGCTCCTGATTAAGTAGTTCCTTGAAATGACACAGTTCACCTTCAAACTTATCAAGATTGCAACTTTCTGTCGATGTCGATGGCAGAGAAGAAAAATCAAATTCCTCAGACACCTTGGGTGTTTGATACTCGGAGGATCCCTCAAAGTCAGGATATTGAGTTCGAATAAATTTCTCCAGCTCGTTACATTCAAGGAAATTATCATCTAAGTCGAAGTCCAGCAATGAATTGCTAGGTGTCTTACTTGAAAATCGATCAATGAGACTAGTAGAAGTTGTAAGTTCACCTAAAGAACAAGTCTCTCTGTCTTCAACGTGAAGTTCCTTCAAGTCTAAAAGGTTTATCTTTCGATTGCTGGGCTCAGCGCTAACTTGAGGTGCTTGCGTTGTGGATGGTTCATCTGTTGGGACTCGACTCGTCTTACCGGCAAGAAGGTTATGGTTTTTCCTATTTTTAACCTGGGAGTTTGTGGAATTTAATTCCAATGATGCACCAGGCTCTTTTCCACGCTTCGGTTCTTTCTTACGTTTCCTAGGCTCATGATTTTCAACATTTTTACGAGAAGCATTCCGACGTGAACCTGAAGTAAATGAGGACTGAGCTTAAGTTTTCTAGAATTTTGCAACATCTTACCAGTTTGCCGTGTTGTTTCTGTTGGCTTGTTTGATTCAACCTTAATTTTCGACTGAACTGTTGGCATTTTCTTTTAACTTGAAGCTATTCTTCAAACGGAATTTAAAAGTCAGACACAAAATCTTATTTGAATTGTTACTAAGTGAAATCCCAAAGTGTACTAAGCTTGCTTGCAGAGAATATTCGACACAAGTTCAGCCCAGCACATGGAGCTCTTTATTATGTTTCCATTGGCAACCTACAAGCCTCCATGTTGTTGAAGGTTGCTCTGTTTTTTAAAAAAGTTTGATGTTACTTTAAATTTGAAATAAAATGGGCCAACGCACACGAGACTAATTAACCACGTGGTAAAACTGATTTTATTGAAGAGGGAGGTAAAGTGTTAACTGTAAAGTAAAACACGGGGTAAATTTTCAACCGCTATTAGGCGGTGGAACGTCGGGGGAAAACCAAACACCAAAGTTGTCAATTTTAAGGGTAAGAAAAATTATCATAAATACCACTACAATCAAAATCGGCTCATATATACAAAATTTTGCGCATTCTTCATCCAGTGTGCGCTTGAAGTAAAAGATACCCGGGGGAAAAATTGATCCAATGTGCGCTGGCTCAATGTGTTCTATCCAATGCAGTCTTTATTGTTATTCCTTTTCCTTTATAAGTATTTTAGCGAAGGGCCCCAATTTCAGATCTGCTCTTTAATTATTACCCTTTGTAGAGCATCGTTTCGTACTCTAGCTTGTCGTTGTAGGTTTTATGTCTGTTATAAAACCCTCTAGGGTAATAATTTTAGCCGCGAACCTCATAATTTTTATTTGAGTGTTCTATGCAGCAGCACTTGTCTGTTATTGTTTCATGAAGGTTATGTTTCTTAACTTCTCTGTCAGATTAACCTGAAAACGAACTCTTGGTTTCGAGTTAAGAAAACGTAACATGTCCAAGTGCATTGCCAGCGGCATTCTATGCCTAGAAACAAGCAGGCCGCCTACAGGCCGCCCTTTTTTGAACAAACTCGTTAACGAGGTCAAGTGTGTGTTTATTCGGCTGGATCTTAGCCTTTTCTGCTTACTGGACCAAATTGTCCGACGACCTTCGTTGAATATGGAGTACCAGCTGTTTTGCTCAGCCTGAAGTTTGTCAACTATCGGTTTCTTTATGTGAAGACTCGCGAATGATTGCACTTCCTATTAGATCACGTTTTGTTACACCCGCTGATATTCGTAACATTTTCATTTCTGTTGATTATTTTTCTTTTCTACTTCTCGCACAACGATAGCGATGTGGTTCACATGTTAAAACTGGACGAACTGTCGTTTATAACAAACCTCTAAGTTTAATGGGAACTTGTTTAAAAATAATAATTTCGCGCCTTTGAAACCAATCCATGTGCGGTATCGTCATCACAATTTTATTGATGGTCAACGACAGCATAAGTACTGAAATATTAAAAGTTGCTTAAAGGGCTGTCAGGTCGTTGCTTATAATATAGCTATCATTGCCGAAAAGTTCCTTAATGTCTTGGAGAACACTAACCTTAACTTTGAATTCTCCGGTTATTCCCGCAGTAAATTTAACAATCGTGTTAACGCCACCGTAACCATTTTTATATACATGTCTCATATCTGAGAAGCCTGCCGAACGATTTTAGCAAGTCGATGAAGACGATGTGCAGATCTTTCGAACCTTCGCGATGTTTCTACACCATTAGCCGTAAATATTAAATTGCGTCATATGTTAACCTGCCTGCCGGCTGTCCAGAACTCTCTCGAATATTTTTATTGTATGTGACATTAGTTTCTCTGACCTCTAGTTGTCGCAATTTCTTGTTTCGACTTTCGGACCATTTTGATTAAAAAAAATGTATAGTCATTTAAACGCAAGCTTCCTGTTTGTCGCCCATACTTTGGAACGTATGCGATATAGTTCTAACACTCCTGGTTTCCGTAAAATGTGCCGTTTCCTCTTAGTGCGCGATGGAATGATAGTGTGCAGAAATTCTTCGTTTACTCAATTACTTAGGTGGCTTTACAGTCCGGTGTCTACCTGAACCTCAACCAAAAATCTCCCTCGCCAGTTGCTTTCAGTGCTGCACTCTAAGTTGGTTGAGGTTTCCTTCCACTTGAAGCCACCATCTTAGATGCGGTCTCCCTCCGTGGTGCCGTCCCTCGGAATTAGAGTCAAAAACTTTTTTTGTGCATTTGTTCAACATGACCCAGTCATCTCAGACGTCGGATTCGTAGACGCCTGACTAGACTAAGGTCCTTCACCATTCCCCGTCAATGGAACCGTAACCGCAGTGTCTTTCTCTCAAAGTGGCCAAATGGTTCTTCATCCGCTTTCAATAAGGTTCATCAATTTAAAAAGTCAGATGACACTGGGTCGGATTATCTAGAACATTTCTTGACATTAAAGGTTTCGGACAATTCATTACCTACCTCGATGGAGCAGCGAGAATTCTTCATTGTCATCCTACACAATCTAACGAGTTTGGCAGGGAAGCCAACAATTAAACATTGCTCGTCTCTATGCACGCTCTCATAAACGACAATAGGTGATGGGTGTCGATATGAAATTCCAGGGTCTTTTCCAACATCTACATAATCGTATGTATCGTAGAGTAAATATTTGATGGATGGTGAACTTTTCTACCCTCAAACTGCACAAGTATAGACTAACTACAATAGATTGCTAGTGAATGAATTATACGCTTTTCTAATACGCCCAAAAAGATATTATAGGCGATGTGTAGGAGTCTTATTTATATTTAGTGGGCGCAATCAAAAGTGCCTCCGTTTTTGTGGATCTGAAAAACGATTCTGAGATTAAATGTTCCCAAGCAGCATGCAGGACCTTTATTAGACGTAAGCGGACACGTATATTTAGTTATTGCGTCAACTAGCACGTGTGCTTCGAACCGTGTATCAAGTACACGTGGCAACAACTTACACGTGTAATTATTAACACATTCGATCTATGTACCTGCTTAATTATATATTAAAAATAAAACAAAGCATAATTAATTCATAGATATTGTACGAGGGCAATTTTCAACGTAGTCTCCCTTGAGCTCTATACACTTTGTGCAACGCTTCTCCAATTTTTTTATCCCTTCCAAAAAAAATGATTTGTCGAGGTCCTCAAAATGACGAGATGACTTCATCATTGGAGTCAAATCTTTTTCCACCAAGCCATTTCTTCAGGTTTGGGAACAAGAAGTAGTCGCTCGGAGCCAAATCTGGAGAATAGGGTGGATGAGGGAGCAATTCATAGCCCAATTCATGGATTTTTGCCATGGCAACTGCACATGTGTGCACCCTTGCATTGTCTTGGTGGAAAAGAACTTTTTTCTTGGCCAAATGAGGTCTTTTTTTTTTTCAAATCGTCATTGAATCGGTCCAATAAGTTGGCATAATATTCCCCATTGATTGTTCTTCCCTTTTGAAGGTAGTCAATGTGGATTATCCCGCGTGCATCCCAAAAAACAGTCGCCATAACTTTATTGGCTGACAAACCCACCTTGGCCTTCTTTGGCGCCGATTCACCCTTAGAAACCCACTGTTTTGACTGTTGTTTGTTCTCTGGTGTGTTGTGATGGATCCATGTTTCGTCCACGGTTACAAAACGGCGCAAAAACTCCTCCATATTGCGATTAAACAACGCCAAACCTTCCTGTGAAGTTGTTACACGATTGCGTTTGTGGTCGACTGTGAGCAAACGCGGCACCCATCTTGCGGAAAGCTTTCTCATGCCCAAGTGATCATTCAAAATTGAAACCACTGAGCCATGCGAGATCCCTACGGCTTCCACAATCTCTCGCACTTTCAATCTTCGGTCGGCCAACACCATATCGTGAATTTTTCCGATTGTTTCGGGTGTAGAGACCTCAACTGGGCGTCCAGGACGTTCGGCATCTTCAGTGCTTGTACGGCCACAACGAAATTCAGTAAACCACTTTTTTACCATTGAAATCGATGGTGCAGAGTCCCCATAGTATTTATCAAGCTTAGCCTTGGTCTCGGTAATGGTTTTTTTTCGCAAGAAATAATGCTTAATAAGCACACGAAATTCACTTTTTTCCATTTTCTCCTCAAATTAGTGAGTAGTCTGATAAAAATAGCTGTCAAACACAAACTAACTGACGCAGCAAGTTTAAATTTTGACAGGAGTCAACTGACAAATGCCTGTTGACAGGAGCAGTGTTGCTGTTTCAGTAAAGAGGTCAGAAATTCAAAAATGCACGGAATTATTGACCCGCCCTCGTATTTTATTTGATTCAATTTTAAGATATGATATTGTTTGAATTTACAAAAAAAAAAACAAATTTTGGTTCACTTTGGGTGTTACTAATTAATTTTTTTTATTTATTTATTAACAAAAACCATATGTTGCAGATATGCAACATTGCGCCTTAGTTTCTATTAATTTTTCACATGATAATTTACAATGAAAGTCTGTGAAACAATTGTTTGTTTTGCTGTAGCATAAGCCTATTCCACACTTTTCACATAACGTCTATGTGAAAGCAATACAATTGGACATTTTATAACGAATTCTCTTCTCCTCCATACTGGCCAGTGGCTGGTTTGATCCTGTGTTGAGCGAGGCCTTTCGTTTTTTTTGCCTGAGCAAGGTCAACATCTGATGTTCCTTTAGTCGCCCTTTGTTTGATGCCCATCTTGCAAAGTGCTAAAACTACTTCCGCTCGAAAGTGTGTGATGCTTAAATTGTCAGATCTCCCAATTTGTTTGTAGACACGGCTATAGAGTAATCACGCATTTGCCATAATCATGTCAAGAAGATGGTAAAACAAACGCAAATACCAAAATTTACTTCTTAGTAAAATTTCGTGTTTAGCAATAATGCTATCCATCAAGTCCACGCCTCCCATGTGACGATTGTATTCGGCTACCACAAATGGTCATTCAATCAATACGTGGACTTTGTTTATTGTTTGGTATTTGCCTCGCTAAACGCACAACTACATTTGAAGCAGCACCCAATTGTTGCTCGCCTTCGCATATAATATTTTCTTGACCATTTTAAATCTAGAACCTGTAGCCAAAACCACTAACCCCGCACAAAGCAAATAGTTTGAAGCTCCATTTGTGAGGTTTAGCCGGCATGCATTGTTTTAGAATACTTCGAGCCTTGTTTGAGCACATCTGCTCGTCTACAGCCAAGTATTGTACTTTCCAGGGCCACTTTTGAAGAGTGTTCCAATTATTGATCTTACCTTATAAAACCTATAACTTCCGGGCTGGGTGTAATTTTGTCGTAAACGCTCAAATTTTTTTAGTGGCATAGTGTCTTTAATTATCGATATTCCCATTTTATCGGAACAGTAACTTCTAACATTCAAAATCCGTATAATAGATGTGTATAAAACTACCCCAACAAATTGATGAATATCGATACTTTCAGCATTTATCGGTGTGCCTGGGTCTTTTTGTACGCCATATACCATATGTTCCTTCAGTGAAAAAATAGGAAAAGACTTGGTAAAGCGTTTCCAATTCCAGGAGTTCATTTGGAAGATCCTCGTTGCCTAAAAAATTAAGCTGATCGGGATTGAGCATAAATTTTTTTTTCTTCCATATAACATTAGATTTTGCTAGCTTCGTCTCTGCAGCTCTTGAAATTCCTCGAGAAGTAGACGGCTGAGGTGGACAAGATGAGACAGTAGGCTGAGGCAAAGTTTCTGGTGGTGGTGGATTGTCCGATTCGTTCACCGATGAGCTTTTTTCCTAGGGGACACATGTAGGATCCTCATCACATTCATCGGACGACAAATCAAGTTCGTCTTCACTTTCGCACCATGAACTGAAGCTGTTAGTCATTTAGAACATTTCGATGTGGACGCATTGTTGGGGATGTGCAACAATACGACTATTGCTCACTACCGCCTTTCTATGCTCAAAAACAAAACAAAAACTCAAATTTCCAGCAGAATATAAACTTACATTTTTAACGAACAAAAATTTATTCAAGAATGAATATTTAATAGTTTTTAATATTTATATTTTAATGATATCTAATTCCGTCTATCCACCTTCCAAGTCTACGCATGACTGCCTACATTGTACTTCTCTCCTCAGATCCCGGTCTCCTTCTTGCTCTCGCCGCTTTTCTCTTTTTTCTTGTCACAGATTATCCCGGTCTCCTTCTTGCTCTCGCCGCTTTCCTCTTTTTTCTTGTTACAGATTGGGCCATCCTGGAGTTCTTCGTCGTCCTCGTCGAAGTCAAAGTTTAATTGAATCCAGGATTTCATTCTATCAGCAGACCAAATCGCTGAATATGGTTTTTGTGTTCTGGGGGCGTATGGCAGTTCCAGTAGCTGCAATTCCATCATTTAGGGACATCACTAGATCTCTTACTTTACAATTCCTTGCTTCCGGTGTTTCTGATCATGACGTTCCTTTTGTGATCTTTGTTTCCTGTTAGTAGACTCAATTCCTTCCAGTCGAATCTGTTCCATGCTAGTGGTGGTTTGGTTAAGATCCACGCATTGAGCCAAGACGTCTCTCAATGGATCACGAGGTGTGTATCCCATCAACAGCTGATGCGCGGTTTTTCCTGTGGTTTCATTGTAAGTATTGTTAATTCCCCACTGAACGAGTTTGATTTGTTGGTCCCATTTAGTTTCTTCGTCAACTGTAGCAAGGAGTGCATGCAGGATAGTATGATTGTATCGCTCGACTTGCCCGTTTGCTCTTGGAGTCTTCGTCGCATTTAATATGTGTTGAATGGAGTGACTTCTCATGAACTCTTCGAACGTATGCGACGTAAATGCTGTTCCTCTGTCCGACATTACTCAGCGGGGGGTACCGAAGATGTAAAATATGTCGGTTAGGAAATTTAAGACTATTTTTGTCTGGGTGTTTGGTAGCGCCTTAATGTGGACATACTTCGTGAAGGCGTCCACCAGTACAATGAGATATGCGTTCCCTTTCGTTGATTTCATGAAGGGGCCAAGATGGTCTATGTGTAGCGTATAGAAGGGTACACTTCCTTTAACGATAGGGAATAATTCTCCGCGGGGCTGTATTTCCCTTTTATTATAAGCACACTCCACGCAGGCTTTAAGGTACTTTTTGACAAACTGAGTCATTCTGGGGAACCAGTACCGATCTCTCAAATGGGTAATAGTCTTTTTCTCGGAGAAGTGTCCCATCAAGTCGTGACTGTTTCGCAGAACTCTGTTCCTCACTCCTTTTGGTACATACAATCTGAATTCACTGTCCACCTTCCGATACAAGCGTCCATACTGTAAACTATAGTCATGGTGTATTTGTTTTTCAGCGTCGTTTTTCGGGGTGTGTTGCAGTACGTTCGTGATTTCAACAGCTTCCTTATCTTGCAATTGGAGAGAGTACATCCAGTCGATTTCGTCAATATTTACCCTTAATATTTGCATATCGACGACTTCGGAAGACGCTGCTGCTTCGCCCGGATTTCTCGACAGTGCATCCACGTGGCTCATTTGTTTACCTGGTCGATGCGTAATTATGTAGTCATATTTCTGCATTCGCAGCCACCATCGGACTATCCTGGGAATTATTTCCTTTCTCTTCATGGTGGTCTT